>VDFB02267495.1:0-11979 GCA_007258455.2 Sequoia sempervirens | reverse complement strand
TAAGAGGAGTGTAGTAAGAAGACCCAAGTAATTTTAACCAAAATACCACTATTTTTTTTTCAAGTATTCATTCACAAGTACACTCGGGAACTTCTATCCATATGGGACATATATATCATCTATTCATACAGAACAGGAATTCACTTCATCTATTCATATGGAATAGGAATACATCTATTCATATAATCAGAATAGGCATCCACGTAAACGAGGAAGGCATCTATCATATGATAGGTATGTGCTCTGGCCAGAGTCTTGGACTCATCGGGATCATCTGGATCCTGAGTCGCTTCCCTGATGACCACACTTTCTACTAAAAGTGCACTGAGGTCGTCGTCCTCAGGGGTATGTAAATTGTAATTCTAAACTTGAAACCCACCTCAGAATTTGGCCTAAGGGCCTCGGGGAATCAAGCAATCCATGCGGGATTCTTCTGAGTATAGTTGCATGCATTTTAGTTGATTATCTCTTATAACTAGTTATGGGATCTCTCCAACCCTAACCCCATTCCCGAACGCATGAGTACTGGGAGCATCCTTCGTTTCCCAGACTGCCTACATACCCTGCTTCCAAACGGGATCAAGGCATAAAATATGTAGTTCTATTTTCTAGGCTATGTTTATGTGAACTATTATAAAGCAGGTACGCAACCCTTTCTAGGGTTTTTATTTCCCCTAGACAGTTCCTCTGCGGATGCTACCCACGATGGGAAGCATGGATAATAAACAATCACCTTGACCATTTATTGTTTACCTAATAACATTCATCTAACCCTACTCCCTAATGATGTTCGTCTCCCTTGACCCGTTTAAATGATTTCCTAATAATTTATCCACATGATTATATCTTTGAGTTAGAATTACATTTGCACCACTGAAAATTCCTAAGTTACAATTTTCTAGGTTGTCATTAGCGGATTTTCTTCATTTTTGTTTTATCTTTTTAGATTACCGATCCAAAGGGGATTTCCCTTCCTTTGGATTTTAAACAACCCATGTTCCTTATTTCTCCCTGGCGATTTACAGGGAAGATGCCACATACGCCGTTATTGCAGCTATGTTAGGCTATAGATGCAGTAGCTCAAGCGTGATGACTTTACCCGTAAACGTGAGCTAGAGGCATCGTTAATACTGAATGCTGCTAGTTTTGTTTTTCCTTTCTTTGATTAGGTTTTCCAACATAATTTATCTTTCGTAAGAAAGAAGCCCATAAGAATCTAAGATTTATAAGGACTATTATTATAACAATATTTAAAGCATAACACTCGCTCAAGATATTTCAGTAAATCAACAAGCATTGATCAAATACATCTTTAGAATAATTTATTGCTAATAAAGAAACGTTCCATCTTAACCATTGAATAAATAAGCTAACTAGACAATAACCATTCATAGAAAGTATTTTCATGCAACACAATAAATGAGTTTCTAAGTTTAGCTACATGCGATATTCCTCTTTTTCTTTGGCGGCTCCTTTCTTCTTATCTTTCAACCGTTTTATGTGTGAATGCAAGAACTTCAATATCTATTTCCAAAACATAGGAAGAGGTCTCTCTTTTGAGAGGGATCTTATATACATACATTCTAACACATTTGGAAATACAAGGAAAGGGCTTATATATTGCTTTTGGGGAATAGTTATCAAGATTTAGTAGCTAGTGTATCTAAATTTTGGAACCATGAACATCCATTTTGTTAAGATTATAACATAAATTTTTCTCTTAACAACCTTACATTAAGACAACTTTTGAGAAAGCCTCATAATCTAGGTTGAATTGGAAATTTGTATAAAAGCTTTTTAAATGATCCTAAGTTTCAGAATGTATTAATTTTAAGGGACTTATGCACAAATAGGATTCTTGAATGCATATCACATGTCTAAATAATCATTGTTTTAATTAGGACTACTAGTAGCAAATTCATATCATTACCATGTATATATTTGATTTGTGTTACATTACTCTCCTTTCAAGACTTAGGAGTACTTATTACAACTATCTACAATCCAATTGAGCTTATGAAATTAAAAGCTATAAAGAATGGAAGTATTTTATTTATTCACTAGGAAAGGTGATTTAATATATATTTAATGAAATATCCCACAAAATATATAATGATCTAGATGTTAACCAAATCAATAATACATTTTAAAGGGAATTTATGGATCTTTCAATGTTCACTGGATTTCTTTTTTTTATCAAAAAAAAAGAAAAGAGTAGAACTATATTGGAATTTAAAACATATATGAATTCAATGGATTTTTTTTTTAATCCAATTAAATCATTGTATATTTAGCTACTCCACAGTCTCTATAAAATCTTAATTATCATTAATAAGATATTGATATCACAGATCTATACTTTCTAATCTCTAAGAATCATCCTTCCAATTTTGTGAAATAATATGAATATAAGTTACTTTATAATATTTCAATATGCTGAATTCTAAGTTATAACACTTATTAGATCTATCTCATGATTCTATACTTGACAATATTATGAATTTCATTTCTACGAAATCATTACTATTGTATAGATAAAAGAATACTCACAATAATTAAAATTTTGACCTGATCTGTAAAATTAATGATTAATATCTACATAAGATCATTAAAAGAGTGCTTGTGTCTACACTGAACATGTACACATTTCCCTGCTAATTGAAGTTCCTGTTTTTGAATAAAAGATAGCTAATCCATAGAGGGCAGAGTGTGTGAGGTTATATAGACTGCACCATGACTATTGAAGGCACTGAGTTGATGATTCCAAGTACCCACTAGTTGTGTATAATTTTGAAATGGAATAAAAAAATTCCAGCACTAAAATATGGTTGTAGAGATTGATGGTTTTAAGACTAATTTTTGGATAATCACAAGCTTCACAGTATACATAAATACATATATATATAAATTTCAAAATAATCCCAAGGTTCCACATAGTAGATATGACTCCAAGTATCTACAGTTTCATTCTAAATTGAATTCTATGGGGGCTATTGCAGATCGCTTTTATTCTATAGACTCTATATTCAACCCCCATTTTTATGATATGCTCAAACTGAAATGAAGATAAAGAGGACAATATGAAAGCCTACCTGTGGCGCTAGTTCCAGGAGGAGATCCAAGGTGGATGATATGCTCAGGACGACACTCCTCTTTCCTTCAACTGAACGCCCCTCTGGAGTTTCACACAAAACGTAGAATTTTCGAGTGTCCTCCAACATAAGCCCGTCCACTCATTTTATAGCTATAATGCATTAAATTTTTTTGCAAACTGTAGAATGCGGGTAGCTCTGAAATTTATTTGGGGCAGTTGGAGTATAACCCATGTGAATAACATGGATGGACTGAGGTGATTGAATTCGTCGTTGGACGGCTGGGCTTGGCGTGCTAGCACATGTTAAATTCTTCTTCATGCGTAGTAGCTCAGAGTAGGTGGATTTTTTTTTACTTTAGAAACTTCTGAGCTTTAAGTTTGATAGGTTTTCAATTTAATTACAAGTGTCTCATGATCTGAATTAAAATGACTTGGGAGGCATGGGTGAAAGTGTCTAATTCACGAATATCACTACCATTACTTGCTCAATTGATTATCGAGTTAGTTGTTATTTGATTTAATTTTCAAATTGATGATATTAGTTTACTGAAACTTAAATTTTGATATGCATGAATAGGTTAGAACTTTCAAATAGTAACAATAATTTAGAATTAAAAAAAGAGGTCGTGACATCCTTCCCCCCTTAATTGTGCATCGTCCTGATGCACTAGTTCAATAAGTTTCACGATAGTAAAGAGATAGTATCCAAAAGTATTTTGAAACAAGGAAAACAAATATAGTATCTAGATAGTGGTTAAAACAAGAATGGGAAATATTGTTGTAGTTCGATTGTATCTTCCCAAATAGCATTATCTTCATCATATTGATCCCATTGTACTTTGCTTTGATCAACCCGTCTATTGCATAATTGGTACTGGCGCCTCTCCAAGATTCGATATGGCTCTATTGTTATTTTCTCGGGCTCTTGGACCTGTAATGCATTCCAATTCAAAACATGTTTCTCATTAGGTACATACTTCTTAAGAAGTGATCTATGGAAAACATCATGGATATGATTCAGTTGGGGAGGTAGGGCCAATCTGTAGGAAACCGGGTTTATCTTTTCTATGATTTCAAAGGGTCCCACATAACGGGATGCCAACTTTTCCTTCTTACCAAAACTTATAGAACTTTTGTATGCCCTAACTCTTAAGAAAACTTTTTCTCCCGCTACAAATTCTCTTTGTGTCCTATTCTTATCTGCATAACTCTTTTGTCTTTCTATTGCTTCCTTTAACCTCTGTCTAATTGATTTGATTTGATTTTCCATTTCCTTCAACATATCTGGTCCAATTATCAATCTATCCTCCAGATTATCCCAACTCAAAGGTGTTTGACAAGCTCTTCCATATAGTGCTTCAAATGGAGCCATCCCTAGGGAGGTTTGAAAAGAGTTATTGTATGCAAATTCTACTAGTGGAAGATATTCTTCCCACTTAGATTGTTGGTCCATACAGTACATTCGAAGAAGGTCTTCCACAATTTGATTTGTTCTTTCAGTTTGGCCATTTGTTTCAGAGTGATATGTTGTACTAAAATTTAATTGTGTTCCCAAAGCTGATTGAAGAGTTTTCCAAAACCTTGAAGTGAACCTAGCATCCCTATCGGATATAATATTTTCTGGAATTCCATGCAACCTAAAAATTTCTTTTATAAAACGTTTATCCAAAATTGGAGCATCATCTGTCAAATTACCTGCTATGAAGTGAGCAACCTTGGTAAGTTTTTCAATCACCACCATTATTGTGTTATGCCTATAAGGTGTCATAGGCAATCCTTGTATAAAATCCATACTAATGACTTGCCACTTATGATGCGGTATATCATGGGGGTATAATAATCCTGCAGGATGGCTATGCTCTGCCTTCACCCTTTGACATTCAAGACATTTAGCTACATAGAGTACTATGTCATTCTTCATTCCTTGCCAAAAATATAGTTTCTTAAGGTCTGAATAGAGTTTTTTTGCCCCAGGGTGTCCTGAATAAGGGGTATTGTGGGCTTCTCTTAAAACCAACTCTCTTAACTCTTTACAGTTTGGAACATATATCCTATTGTTGTATCGAAGCATCTTGTCACCATCTAGATTATACCCCTTTATACTAGGATCAGCTGGATCATTTTCTAAGGTCGATCTAACCTGCTTATACCATGGATCTTCTTTTTGCCCATTTAGCACTTTTTCTCTAAGATTGGTTTTGAATATTACCATATTCATCAAGTGCCTCCTTCTGCTTAGTGCATCTGCAACCCTATTTTCTTTTCCCTTAATATATTCTATCTCAAAATCATATTCGCTTAGAAATTCTAACCATCTTCTTTGTCTAGCGTTCAAGTGAGGTTGCGTGAAGATGTACTTGAGTCCTTGATGGTCAGTTTTTAACTCAAATGGATTTCCTAAGAGAAAATGTCTCCATTTCTGAAGAGCATGTACAATTGCTGCAAGTTCCAAATCGTGAGGTGCATAGTTTACTTCATGATTTTTCAATTTCCTTGATTCATATGCTACCACACCTTCATCCTGAATGAGTACCCCACCTAGACCTTCAATGGAAGCATCTGTCACAACTATGAAGTGTCCATTTGGTTCTGGAACCTTTAAGATAGGTGCAGTGGTTAATTTTTCCTTCAAATCTTGAAATGCCTTATCACACTGTTTAGTCCACAAGAATTTCTTACCCTTTCTTTGTAATGAAGTGATTGGATTTGTAATTTTTGAGAATCCTTCTATGAATCTCCTATAATATCCTACAAGTCCCATAAAACTTCTTACCTTAGACACATTTTTTGGAATTGGCCATTCCTCTATGGCTTTTATCTTATCTGGATCTACTGCAATACCATCTTCTGAAATGATGTGACCTAAGTAATGTATTTTCTTTTTAAAGAATGCACATTTTGATAGTTTCCCATATAGCTTATGTTCTCTCAACCTTTGCAAAATTAACTGAAGATGTGCTAGGTGTTCCTCCTCATTTTTGGAATAAATCAAGATATCATCTAAGAAGACCAAGACAAATTTATCCAAGTAATCATGGAACACACTATTCATCAAGTTCATAAAGGCAACTAGAGCATTAGTCACACCAAAAGGTACAACTGTAAACTCATAATGCCCATACCTTGTTCTGAAGGCTATTTTCAGGATATCTTCTTCCTTTATCCTGAGTTGGTGGTACCCTGATCGAAGATCTATCTTAGAAAACACAGTTGCTCCTTTCATTTGTTCAAAGAGATCCTCTATGTGTGGTAAAGGGTACCTATTCTTTATGGTGACTTTGTTAAGCATTCTATAATCAATACATAGTCTTAAGGTTCCATCTTTCTTTTTAACGAACAAAACCGGTGCTCCCCAGGGGGATACACTTGGTCTTATGAGACCTTTCCCAAGCAATTCTTCCAATTGCATCTTGAGTTCTACCAGCTCTGTTGTGTTCATTCGATAGGGTGCCTTAGACACCGGTTCAGCTCCTGGAACTATATCAATGGAGAAGTCAAATTTTCTTTTTGGGGGTAGCCCTGGTAGTTCTTTTGGAAACACATCACTAAAATCTTGAAGGTAAGGAGAATTTTGGAGTGTTGGAATATCCCCTTCTTCCTTTTCATCCATGGTAACCATGTATACTAGAGCCCCCTTTCTCTTTTCTCTTTTCATTTGCATAGCAGATATGATTTCCATACTTATAGGTCTATGTTTCCCTTGAATCACAACCCTTTTTCCTATATCATCTACACATTCTACCCATTTGTTGTAACAGTCTACATTTGCTTGATGGTTTGTCAACCAACTCATTCCAATGATCACATCATATGATCCTAAATGTGCCACATAAAGGTCTACCTTTGTATTAAAGTTAGGAAATTGTATTTCTACATCGGATAGACACTGGGTCACCTCTTTAACTGCCTTATCCCCATACTAGACTATCCATGATGATTCCATATGATTAACTTTAAATACATTTTTCCTTACAAATTCAGGTGAAATAAAACATTCAGATGATCCAGTATCTACTAGAATTGAGACTAGTTTTCCAAATAGAGTACCTGTAGTCTCTATGGGCACATTCTGGGATCGAGTACGTTGATTTCTTACTGCTGCATGAATCCTTTGAGTAGGTCCCCTCTGAGGTTGATTTGCTTTCATCTGACTTTGCATCCTTGGACATTCTCTAGCAAAGTGATTCCCTCCACACATGAAACATCCACCTGGTGGTCCTCGTTGCATTGGATTTTTAGGTTGGTTATTGCTTGCTTCATTGAGCCTTGGCCAATTATAGTTCCTTGGTTCATTTTTGTTGAAGTTGTTTCTGTTAGTGTTATTCACATTGTACCTTTGATTATGATTTGGAGGTGGCCTTATTTCTGATGAATTGTTCCTTAGGTTCTTGTTGAAGTTTTTATTCCTTCTGAATTCTTGTTTCCTCTTGAAATTATTACTCCTAAAAGATTGTCTTGC
Source organism: Sequoia sempervirens (assembly GCA_007258455.2). Taxonomy (NCBI): domain Eukaryota; kingdom Viridiplantae; phylum Streptophyta; class Pinopsida; order Cupressales; family Cupressaceae; genus Sequoia; species Sequoia sempervirens. The sequence continues at coordinate 4,426 of VDFB02267495.1, read as the reverse complement.
TGAAGTTAAAGCTTGTAACTTCCTCTCTTGCTTTAAGGATTTCTCTAACACTTCATTCATACCTTCAGGTCCATGCATGTCAACCTCTGCTCCTATGTTGGTATTTAATCCCAAGATAAATTTCCTGGTTTGACTCTTTTCATCTTGTTGATATATTGGCACATATTTTAGCAATTTGGCAAACCTATCCCAATATTGTTGAACTGTCAGAGATCCTTGTCGAAGGTTGTGAAACTTAGTAATCTTCTCATCGAAAAACAATTGTGGTAGCCACCTTTTATGAAAGTTCTCAACAAATTGTTCCAATGTTATATCCTCCTTGGTGTACTTATTTTGTTCCTTCACATTAGTCCACCAACTAGCTGCTTCACCAACAAGTTGGTAGGACCCCCCATAAGGCCTTAGTAGTTTCGCTAAAATCCCTTAACTCAAAATACTTTTCCATTTCATTAAGCCAGTTTTCTGCCCCTTCTCCTAGTTGTTTCCCATCAAATTTTGGAGGGATGATTTTCTTCAAGTCCTTAGTCAATTCTAGAATAGGATTTTCTCTCCTAGGTGCAATAACATCCATTATGTTATGCTCTGGATTATCTCCTTCAGGAGGGTTTTCAATTTGAGGTTCAACTATATTTTCAATATTATCTTGTCTTGTTCGAAGTTCTTGTACTGTTTTCTCCAAAGAGTTGATTTTATCTCTTTGTTCAATTAACAGTTCTATTATTGCTTCAATCCTATCCTTATTCCTTCTCTGAGCCTATGGTTCATCATCTTTGTTCCCCTTTGGTCTTTGACCAACACCAGCTCGAGTTGCCCTTCGCCTTGGCATTTAGAATTCTTGTTTAATTATTCTCATGTTAGTATGATTCCAATGTTTGAGAAAGGATGTTTCTTTCATATAAATTTTAAAATACATATTTTGATTGCGCGAGTCGTAGTAAGCTCAAGGCCTAGTTTTTGGATCTTGCTCTGATACCACATGTAAAGACCCAATTAATTTTAACCGAAATACCACTATATTTTTTTTTTCAAGTATTCATTCACAAGTATACTCGGGAACTTCTATCCATATGGGACAGATATATAATTTGTTCATATGGAATAGGAATTCACTTCATCTATTCATATGGAATAGGAATACATCTATTCATATAATCAGAATAGGCATCCACCTAAATGAGGTAGGCATCTATCATATGATAGGTACGTGCTCTGGCCAGAGTCTTGGACTCATCGGGATCATCCGGACCCTGAGTCACTTCCCTGATGACCACACTTTCTACTAAAAGTGCACCAAGGTCGTTGTCCTCAGGGGTATGTATATTGTAATTCTAAACTTGAAACTCGCCTCAGAATTTGGCCTAAGGGGCCTCGGGGAATCAAGCAATCCATGCGGGATTCTTCTGAGTATAGTTGCATGTATTTTAGTTGATTATCTCTTATAACTAGTTATGGGATCTCTCCAACCCTAAACCCCATTCCCGAACGCCTAAGTACTAGGAGCATCCTTCGCTTCCTAGACTGCCTACATACCCTGCTTCCAAATGGGATCAAGGTGTAAAATATGTAGTTCTATTTTCTAGGCTATGTTTATGTGAAATGTTATAAAGCAGGTACACAACCCTTTCATCTAACCCTACTCCCTAATGATGTTCGTCTCCCTTGACCCGTTTAAATGATTTCCTAATAATTTATCCACATGATTTTATCTTTAGAATTACATTTGCACCATTAAAAATTCCTAAGTTACAATTTTCTAGGTTGTCACTAGCGGATTTGATTCATTTTTGTTTTATCTTTTTAAATTATCAATCGAAAGGGGATTTCCCTTCCTTTGGATTTTACACAACCCATGTTCCTTATTTCTCCTAGGTGATTTATAGGGACGATGCCACATACGATGTTATTGCAGTTGTGTTAGGCTGGAGATGCAGTAGCTCAAGCGTGACGACATTACTCGTAAACGTGAGCCAGAGGCACCGTTAATACCGAACGCTGCTAGTTTTGTTTTTCCTTTCTTTCATTAGGTTTTCCAACATAATTTATCTTTCATAAGAAAAGAAGCCCATAAGAATCTAAGATTTATAAGGACTATTATTATAACAAGATTTAAAGCATAACATTCACTCAAGATATTTTAGTAAATTGACAAGCATTGATCAAATACATCTTTAGAATAATTAATTGCTAGTAAAGAAAAGTTCCATCTTAACCATTGGATAAATAAGCTAACTAGACAATAAACATTTATACAAAGTATTTTCATGCAACATAATAAATGAGTTTCTAAGTTTAGCTACATGCGTTGTTCCTATTTTTCCTTGGTGGCTCCTCTCTTCTTATCTTTCAACCGTTTTATGTGTGAATGCAAGAGCTTCAATATATATCTCCAAAAACATAGGAAGAGGTCTCTCTTTGAGAGAGATCTTATATACAAACATTCTAATGCTTTTGGAAATACAAGGAAAGGGCTTATATATTGCTTTTGGGCAAAAACTTATCAAGATTTAGTGGCTAGTGTATCTAAATTTTGGAACCATGAACATCCATTTTGTTAAGATTATAACATGAATTTTTCTCTTAACAACCTTTCATTAAGACAACTTTTGAGAAAGCCTCATAATCTAGGTTGAATTGGAAATTTGTATAAAAATCCTTTTAAATTATCCTAAGTTTTAGAATGTATTAATTTTAAGGGACTTATGCAAAAATAGGATTCTTGATTGCATATTACATGTCTAAGTAATCATTGTTTTAATCAGGACTACTGGTAGAAAATTCATTTCATTACCATGTATATATTTGATTTGTGTTACATTACTCTCCTTTCAAGAATTAGGAGTACTTATTACAAATATCTACAATCCAATTGAGCTTATGAAATTAAAAGTTATAAAGAATGGAAGTATTTTATTTATTCACTAGGAAAGGTGATTTAATATAAATTTAATGAAATATCCTACAAAATATATAATGATCCAAATCAATAATACGTTTTAAAGGGAATTTATGGATCTTTCAATGTTCACTGGATTTCTTTTTTTTATCAAAAAAAAAGAATTAGAGTAGAACTATATTGGAATTTAGAACATATATGAATTCAATGGATTTTTTTTTATACAATTAAATCATTAAATATTTAGCTACTCCACAGTCTTTATGAAATATTAATTATCATTAATAAGATATTGATATTACAGATTTATACTTTCTAATCTCTAAGAATCATCCTTCCAATGTTGTGAAATAGTATGAATATAAGTTACTTTATAATATTTCAATATGTTGAATTCTCAGTTATAACACTTATTAGATCTATCTCATGATTCTATACTTGAATTTCATTTCTGCGAAATCATTACTGCTGTACAAATAAAAGAATACTCACAATAATTAAAATTTTGACTTGATCTGTAAAATTAACAATTAATATCTACATAAGATCATTAAAAGAGGGCTTGCGTCTACACTGAACATGTACACATTCCCTGCTAATTGAAGCGCCTGTTTTTGAATAAAAGATAGCTAATCCAGAGAGGGTAGAGTGTGTGAGGTTATATAGACTGCACCATGACTATTGAAGGCACTGAGTTTTCCTGAGGTTGATGATTCCAAGTACCCACTAGTTGTGTATAATTCTGAAATGGAATAAAGAATTCCAGCACTAAAATATGGTTGCAAAGATTGATTGTTTTAAGACTAATTTTTGGATAATCATAAGCTTTCACAGTATACATAAATACATATATATACAAATTTCAAAATAATCCCAAGGTTCCACATACTAGATATGATTCCAAGTATCTACAGTTTCATTCTAAATTGAAATTCTATGGGGACTATTGCAGATCGCTTTTATTCTATAGACTCTATATTCAACCCCCATTTTTATGATATGCTCGAACTGAAATGAAGATAAAGAGGACAATATGAAAGCCTACCTGTGGCGCTAGTTCCAGGAGGAGATCCAGGGTGGATGATATGCTCAGGACGACACTCCTCTTTCCTTCAACTGAACGCCCCTCTGGAGTTTCTCACAAAACGTAGAATTTTTGAGTGTCCTCCAACATAAGCCTGTCCACTCATTTTATAGCTATAATGCATTAAATTTTTTTGCAAACTGTAGAATGCGGGTAGCTCTGAAATTTATTTGGGGCGGTTGGAGTATAACCCATGTGAATAACATGGATGTACTGAGGTGATTGAATTCGGCGTTGGACGGCTAGGCTTGGCGTGCTAGCACATGTTAAATTCTTCTTCATGCGTAGTAGCTCAGAGTAGGTGGATTTTTTTTTACTTTAGAAACTTTTGAGCTTTAAGTTTGATAGGTTTTCAATTTAATTACAAGTGTCTCATGATCTGATTGAAAATGACTTGGGAGGCATGGGTGAAAGTGTCTAATTCACGAATATCACTACCATTACTTGCT
>VDFB02267494.1:0-106559 GCA_007258455.2 Sequoia sempervirens | reverse complement strand
AGGGTAACTTTCCCTTTTGTGTTGGCTCCAAAAGTCTTGCCATTTGATTTCTTGCCTAGGAAGATACTTTGATGAAATTCACTTTTTAGTGGAACAACTTTATGGGGCCATAACTTTTGATCCGAGTGTCCAATTTGTTATTATAACATATCATTGGAAAGCTCTCAAAGATATCTACAACACCAAATCGATCAAAGATTGGTTCATCCACTTTTCAAGTTGTTTTGGAGCCTCTAAAGTTTTCATCTTTGAATTTGAAGTTGCATTGGAGAAATTTCTCGAGACAAAAACTTTAATTTCTCCCAAACCGTGCAGGGTATTGAGACGATTCTTTTGCGCCCAACAATGTTTTTCAGTTCTGCTCTTTGGGGTAAAATTTTAGGTCCATATGAGCTCATTTAGGCTGACTTAAGTGGTCATTTTTCACCTTTTCTAACTTTTGACTATCTTACACCACTTAAGTGCAATCATGGGACTCAAAACAACTAAAGAAAATAAGGAAAATCATTTTTTTTGGGTGATGCAAGATTTCCCTACTCCACTGGATACTCCTACACCATGGAGGCTTTCACATTACACTACATATTATAACTTTCATCAATATGCAAGAAATAGATGAAGTGGTGAAAAAGGGGGATGAAGGGTGAAATAGGAAGAGCTATAAATGAGGGGCCTATGCCAAAAAACACAAAGGGGGTGTCCACCTAATAAAAAATCCACCTTTTCCAATTTCATTAGTAAAAGGGAGAGTGTCACAAATGATTATAATTGACCTACAACCCTTAAGGTGAGTCAGCCCCAAGTTTGGACACTTTGCTACCCTAATGTCCAAGTATGGCTGAAAAACAACAAAATATGACTGAACAATAGTTTTGGGAGAAGAATAAAAGTGCATTAATGATCTAATTTATGAGATCTATTACTTGAAACACAAAATATTATGATAACACTATTAAAAAAAAACAATCAATAGGAAGATCTAAGAAGGTTAAGACACTATGCACCTATCACCAAAAATGTTGTAAAGCGTCCTACTAGGACTCATTTTTCCAAGGGCGAATGGGTCTTTGTACAAGGGTCTAAAAATTATTTTTGCAGTCCTCTGATGTTAGATCTAAGGCTCTGATTTCCCTAGGTTTTATTGTTGAAAGGCTGAAAATAAAACCTATAGGTGAGTTTCCGTATCTTGACAAATTTGACAACTTTGCAAAATTGCACTTTTGATCCAATTTTAATTCTTCTTCACTTTTAGATCTACAAACACACAAAGAGGATACAAATGTTTATTTTTGGTGTATAAGGGTTTTCCTTATTCAAACCCTAGTTTGGTAATTAAACTTTGATAATAAAATAATGATAAAAGGGAAGGGATGATGAATGAACACTAGCTTGTTACAACTCACCAAACCCTCAATGGCTGCCCTTAGAGGACTAAAGTCTAACACATCACTCCAAGGATTATATCTTGCATGAAATGGCTTGATTAGATGCTCAAAAACTTGAAACCTACATCATAATGTTAGCTCAAAAACATGCATGAACACACATAAATTTTGACATCATGATGGGATCTTGAATGCTGCAATAATTGATTTATATATTTTCTCTCCAATGCTCTTGAAAATAATACTTGCTTTAGGAATGCTTGCATAAGGTGTGTTAGATTTGAATTCATAAAAATACCTTTTTATTTATAGGCAATTTTCTAATTTCCTAACAATTAAACATCAAAAGCTAACAATTGCAATTTGAATTTAGATCATAAAAATTCCACCAAAAACATATTAAAAAATGGGATCCTAAACTTAAGAAGGATCAATTCTCCCTTGGGCAAGAGGTTCCTAGGCCTTAAACCTAGGATATACATTTTCCAAGATGTGTAATTTGGTGTTTGCAATTGTTTAATGTAGGTTCTCCTTTTAGAAAACAAAATTGATTAGGTTTTTAAATGCTTAATTGGGCCCATTAGAGGCTTAATTAAGTCCAATTAATTAAGGGGATGCAAACATAGTGTGAAAATGTAAATGAGTACATTTTCTGACACTACATTTAGCCCCCACTTTAGTGAGAGTATGAACTTGCGCTCAGACTCACACTAAAGTAGATGAATAGGTCAAGAGAGGTCCAGGTGCACAAATGTTGATGGGATAGGATGAAAAAGATCAAGGAGGTTGCACAAGCCCCCAAGATCAAGATCACATGGAAAACCGACATAAGCACAAATGGACACACACATATGTATGATATGATTTGCAACAATCAAAATTAATGCAAACATAAAGAAAATAAAAGATGTACTAGCCATAACTGCTTTGTTGTCCATAAAAATCATTCACAAGTGAAAACCCGTTGTCCACTATGCAAACAAAATATACTCACGAGGGCTAGTGAAATCTGATATCCACTAGGTGAGCCCCAAGAAAGTGAGAAGCACACACTAGGTTGGTATGTACCCACAAAAAGGTGGATGATGGGAAAATCATGCTAGGTCTATAGGCTCCCATACATCAACCATACACAAAGTTATACCTCTTGATAACTTTGATAAGGAACCACACAAAAAATGATTCCACAAGGCTAGCAAGCCACATTATGCTACACTCATGAAAAAAAAAATCCTCCACTGGCAAGAAAGTTGTGTTAGGATAGGATAGTCAAAGGGGTTTTTCTTATTTCATGAAAGGTCTCATTTTAGGGAACATCGTGCTTAATGTCACCAAGAGAGGACTAGTTGAGGATAAAAGATTCATGAATTAGGGAATGCAAGTCGTAGCATTACCACTAAGAGGAATGTCATATGCCAAGAAAGGTCACACTCTTAAGGGACATCAAAACTAATTTCACCACCAAGAAGACACATCACATGAAATAAGAAGACCACACTTTGAAAGGAATATGAAAATAATGAGTAGGGACGTGTATGCCCCACTTTAAAGAAATTGCTAAAATCCATGCTATGAGCAATTACTTTAAAGTAGAAAAATGATGAATGCCAATACATGAGAGCTTTATTTAGAAAGCCCTATGCCAACATATGTTTCCAAGTAGAGTGACGTCATGAAAAGGAGGTTTCCCCCCATATATAATCCTAACATAACACATAAGGGATCCACAGATTTGGGGTCAACGTATGTATTTGCGACAGTGTTATAATCAAGCTTGGAATTGACACCATTCCCCAAATAACTCATGGAACAATGAGCACAAAGGAATAATGACACATAGAGAGAAAAAACAAAGAAAAGTTTTTGGTTCAACATGGAAGAGACCTAAATGTCTCAATGCCTTGTGTCATCTCCAAAATGAAAATTGTAACAACCCCTATTCTCAACTCAGTAAAACTTCAAAGTTTTCACCTTAAGTGAATGAACCATGATGCCATAACATAACAATAATTTTTTTATTTTCCATAAGTAAATTCCATGCGCATTTGAAATAAACACTATTCCAAACTTCCATTGCATTTCATTGTACATTTCACAAATCTTTCGATAATATAGATTTCATATTGAATAAACTCAATTTTAACATTCGTGATTACAACCTTCCATATAAATGGGTACAAGATACATACATAGCTCTTTTGAGCTTCCTTCGACAATAGATGAAAAATTGATCTGGATATTGTCACATTGGTGCATACACTCTAGATGTCCTCTTTCCTTGGTGCAAGCATCCTAGTTATTCCCAACACTGGTGCAAAAATCCCCAAACCTTGGGTGCCAATTGTAGAGGGGAAGCATCAATCAATCACTTTTCTTCCAACCAAGGACTCTTATGCGATCCCCCACACATCTATCATGTATGGTAATATGGCCCTCCCTTTAATGAAGAAGTTGGTTTGTGTAAGAGAGGGGGACCAACCAGGTTGAAGGCCCCAGGTCATGGAGAGCCAAGAGCAGAAGGATGCCCTAACTTACCTCACTCTAAAGGGGTGTTTTGGAATGAGGGATGAGAGTGTTGAGGACTATAAGGTCCTTTGATCACTTTGTAGACTTGAAACTCGCTAGGCGAGCTAGTTTTTGGGTTCAACACTGTGCCTCAGGTAGCTCTTTTCCCAAAGATGAAAGCACAATTCTAGGACAACAACGTAGAACGTTGGCGTTTGTACGACCAGAGGACTAGAAAGATAGTATGATCCACTAGAAAATAGGCTGACGACCTAGCTAGTTATTTCCAAAGGATCAAAATAGAGCTATGAAGTAGGCAAAATATGATCGAATATGAGAAAATAAATATATGAGGATTAAGGCGACCAGAATAATCTCACCAAGGTATTCGTTTGCCAACTAGCTCCAAAGGAACATCCACCTACACACAAGGAGGAAAATTGTTGGGGGACTGTATAGGGGTCTGCCTCAGTCAGACCCTTGTTTTGGTGTGTCCACCTCCACGAACAACCAAGATAGAAACAATAGGAAAAGATATGATAAAGGAGGAATGAAAGTAAAGAACATAATAGACACTACAAAACTGTAATGTGCTGCCCAACCAAATCATAGAGGAGAGGAGTGGAAATGCTTACCACCTCCACCAAGAGCTCACTAGCTAATGGAGGAGAAAAGAGAGAGGACTCAAGAACCTGCTACAATGGTGTTATTCAACACTTGCTCTACGAAGTTGATGGAGTATTGTTGTTGCTTCTATGGAGTGCCAAAGTGCTACTTGAGAATGATGGATGCTAAGAGAATGCTAGAAAGATTGTGTAGAGAGCTAAATTGAATTCTTAGAGGGACTGTGTAGAAGATGTGAAGAGATTGCAAAAAGAGATGAAGTGAATGAAGTAAGAGTGTTTTTGAAGGTGGGATGAGAAAAATAGCCATATTCAGGTCGGTTGGTCAAAGAGGGGTGTTACAAATTGATCCCAATGGGAAGTGTAATGCCTCTATAGGCTTCAAACACAAGAATCCGTCAGGGATGTAAGCGCACCGCGTGAGCGTCCTCGATAGTTATTCTTCTGCTGATGCACAAAACAAATGCCAAGTGGAGCGAAGGCAGCAGGATGATGTGGATTTGTGCCTTCGGATTTGGTTTTCTAAGGTGAGGAATTGTAAAAGGGGAATTTGCATAAGGGGTGCAAATTCACTCCTATACAGTTTGATAACCTCATAATTGTGGCCTATTTGAACTCAATGTTGTGCCCTACATGTTATAACTTGTATACATCCTAACTTGTATGGAAATCATGATCTAGCATGAATAAAAGGAACACAATGAAATTGACAACATAACTAGTGGCAAATTACACTATTTTTGCCAAAGTTTCATGCATGATCTACTCCTTCATGCATGAGCTACTCCCTATTCTACTAGGTATTCCCTTTTAAACTTACAATACTACTTCTACTAGGTATTTCTCATGCATGAGCTACTCCTTCATTGGATACTCTAATCCTAGGAATAACCTATGAGCTCTCATGGCTCTAACTTACGAATATTAACTTCATAATCTAAGTATAGCTACATAAGCTTCATCTTATCACACATATTCATCAATAAATGATTCCTTTCAGGAATATATCACAACAATAAATGGTTCCCATCAAAAGTATAATCTCATCAATAAATGACCTTATCTCAAAACATGATTTCAACAATAAATGGATTCAATCAAAATGTTAATCATATCAATAAATGATTCATTAAAAAATATAGTCTCAATCAAAATGTTAATCATATCAATAAATGATAAAATGCAACAAATTGAAAGTGAATTGGGTATCCAAATGAGGAGAATAGCCCATATATTTATACAAAAACATGAGACAATGATGCCTATAGGTATGTTAATAAAATCGACACCACAAAACAATATAATTTGACTTGGCACTTCCAGGAAAAAAGTGGCAGCGATTCTAGTAAATACTTAGCTAATAAAAAAATAGATTGACCTCTTATTGAGCTAGCTATGGTTTGACCAGTTCATTTTAACACATGTTTATCAACAACAAATTTACTTGCAACAACGTGCTTCCATTTGGTTTAAGCAATTCACAAGTTGGCACCACCAAAACACGTAATTCCTTATTAATTTGGTTGATGTTCTTTCACAGTAAAATAAGTCTTATTCTTGTTTCTACATTTAAAGTTCTTGACTTGGTCTTTGTTTTACACTCAACACTTAACAAAGGTGTCAACTACATTTAATGCATACATATCGACTTCAAGTACATGGGAAAATCTTCTTCCTTTGCATTTACATGCATTATACATTGTTGTTTATAAGTTATGATTCCAAACTATGTTTTATGTGTTGAATTCCTTATTCCATGGAGCAGTTATAATACACATATATGCACATGTTATAAACAACGCTTTAATACTTATATGTGCTATACAAAGACAATGATATTGTTACTTTCACTTGAGCATTTTATAAAGTATATAAACTTATATATATTTGTATGTATATATATATATATATATTCATTAACATCAATCACAATAATAAACCATTTAATATTCAATTCATATTTCTATGCTATCGTTTATAAAAACATCATTATATGTATATACTTATATACATATGTACATATACTTACATACATCAATATACATGTATGGATGCCCCATTACGTCAATACATACTTGTATGCCAATATGTTTATATATGCATATATCACAATTATTTGCTAACTTATCGATAGTCACATATACATGTGATGTGTATATATATATGTGTGTGTGTGTGTGTTTATGTCTATTTGTCCATTTGATACCCTCATGCCCATGAGCAATTCATACATGAGCATACGTAGGTACTCCTACCTACGTATACTCATGTGTGTATTAACTTATGTGCATGGGTTTATCGTCGACATGCTTATGTACACACACACACACACACACACACACACACACACACACACATATATATATATATATGCATTCTATGTATATATTTCTAATTGGTTACATAAGTAACATATAAGGAAGATTTTACACCAACCAAACACTTAACACAAATCCAAACACTCTCAAATGAGATCACAACCTATCTAATACATGAACAAACCATACTAAGGAATGAATTACCAATTTCTCAAAACTACTACTTGATTTAACCATTCTTTATGTGAGTGAGTGAGAGTTCAGTTTAGGCCTTGTTAAGGGTTACCAGAACAAATCCTTCTCCTAAGTGTTACCCCCCCTCTCTTCCGAAGGCTTGATCCCTGTATCTGCATTCAACTTAGTGCATCATAACAGTAGTTATCCATTCTCAATAAATACATTAGCATCATAAATCATTTTCATTATCAAAGCATTCACATTGCTATTCCTATTTATTTATCTCAATTTCCATCAATATAAAACATATTCATTCTTTTGAAAACAATAACATCTTATTGAATATTTTAGTATTTCATTGATCTGAAAAACATATTAAAGTCACAATTATCATCTACCATTATATTTACTTATGAAGGTAAAAGCAACTTGATAACTATGAAACAGGGTGTAACAAAAACACAAGACAAGTGAAAAATAAAGGTTTATGACATATAGAAGAATGTAGATACAAATAAAATAATGTCACAACAAATTCACTTCCTTTGTATCCTTGCACTAGTGGAGTGACAAGGGTCATCAAAAGTGATACATAAGCGGTATAAAGACATGCACCAATCAACATAGTACCGAGGATCACATTACGCACATGCAATCACACAAAACATGAAAAGAAACAAAGAAAAGACTAGTATGGCACATATGATTCAACCTAGAGCGGGTCATCCACATCCCAATAGAGCATCCCTTTTACCTAGATTTGAGTCAACTAGAGAGTTCAAACATTACAAATCTCAACACAAATCTCCCATAAGTGACACAAAATTTATGATAAAGATGAGATCAGAACATAAGAGAATCATGGAGAAAACCAAAGTTACATTTACCTCAAGTGATCCAAATCCTTTATAATTTTATCCAATAAGTCAAGTTACCCCATCACAACAACCATAATCTCCTCTAGGACCATATGATATTGAAGATGTTACAAATAATCCATTTGGGCTTACTAGAGAGGAAATCATGGAACATCAAGCCTTTGAAAACGTAGCTCCAATTTCCCCATCATTTGTTGCACAAAACTTGACACAAAGCCTCATGAATCCATCACTAGGGCTAAATCAAACATCCACTCCTAGTCTTGCAACTATTCTTTCCCAAGACTTTGGTCTAACTATTCCATTTGAAAGTGATACACTTGTGGGTACCCTTGACTCTAATCCCGCACCTCTAACAACGACTTGGACACCTACCTTTGGTATTCCTCCCATTCCCAAAGATCCTAAACAACCATACACACCTCTTGAACTTCATTATTCCACAACCACTTCAACATATCGAGGACACCCCTCTTCATCCATATCCATGAGTACCACAAGTATGCCCACCATCACACAGAGCAGTATAGACCAAGTATCTCAAAACAACACACAAAGGCATGTCAATACCATACCATAGAGTCAACCCTTAACACAGATGGGGACATATTTATACAATCCTCCAATTGGTTCATCTATACCATTGGTTTCACAAAGTTCATCCATCCTATCTATTATCAATCCATCTCAAAACACACCCTTGATCGTGAATCCCATCAACCCAGCTAATTCCCTATTTACATCTCTAGCACAAGGAAATCCCTAAGACATGGGACAAGGAAATATTTTTGAACCATGGACTCAAGGTCTCAATGTGCCCTTAACATCAAAAAATCTAATGGAATCATCCTCATCTCTCCCCACAGTCCCCTTTATCATGCAAAATCAATTGGGACCTCAAATTTACATTCCTCCATCTCAATTCACCATCACACAAAATGTTTAACCAAGGGAACCCTTCACCCATCATCAAAAATCTGCTACCCACTCAGAATATCAACATTGATAATCCATCTTAGATATCCCAACAACCACCTGATCCTAAATTATAAGCACATTCCCTAGTTTTACAACAAGCTTATCAGCAAGCCATCCAACAACAACAACAACAAGTAGCCTCAGCAACACAACAACAACAACAATAAGCAGCCTTAGTAGCACAACAAGCAACACAACAACATCAACATCAAGCTCAACAAGCATCCTTAACACAACAACAACAAGAAGCAACCTTAGCAACACAACAACAACATCAAGCTCATCAAGCGACCTTAGCACAACAACAACATTAAGCTCATCACGCAACCTTAGCAGTGCAACAAAAACAACAAGCTCAACAAGATGCCTTAGGAATGCAACAACAACAAGTAGACCTAGAAGCCCAACAAGCCCAACAGTATGCCCAACAACAACAATTGATTGCACAACAACAACAAGGTTCCTATTATAACCCTCAATAGAATATCATCAAAACAAAGACATTGGGAACATATACATCAACACCGCAATCACCCTCACAGAATCTCACACCACCATACACCCTATATAACACCTTATCATATCAAAATATCACATACAACTCATCCATCATCCCACCTATTAGCTCTCAAGAATGCAGGTAAAATACCTCAAGAGGTTTCCAAGCTCTTGGTACGTTTCAGGGTAACATACAAGGCTAAATGGTTTAGACCTTCTTCTCTTTAGGTACTGCTAGACCTAGGTGGGTCTACCTATGTGAATGATGTAGACTTGAGCTATGTGATTCTCTCCTAAGAAATATATCCACAATGGCAATCTGATGTGGAGAGATGAAATCCTAATTTGGTGTAGATTGTATGAGTAGTAAAGATCAATATGTTCAGTTAATAGATGTAAAAAATATAATGAATGAAATGAAATTTATAGGACCAGTGCCTATTGGGTGTATGGAGTCAGATAGAAATCAAGGTTAAGTGACTTATAATTGGCAAAAATTCTAACTGTTTGGAACTTCTATGTTTATAACTTGTATAAACTGGCAGGGATGTAATTATTAGATTCTTCTTTAATGATCTAAAGTAATAATTCTAAGTTGCTATGAATAATCAAGAGATTTTTAATCTTTACTTGAAAAACCCAATCAATTATGCCATAAAGATACATCAAATGTGCATTGATAAACTGAAAATATGCTTGATATATTCAATTTAAACAACAAAGAGGTATTAAATATGGAGACAAACTTATAATATCTTCAATTAAATTAACAAACAATTGATACCAATACTGAGCCACTGAATCAAGGATTTCTTATTAAATCCATCAAAATTTACACGTACATCTTGGTCCTTTTTGATAGAAACATCTTTGAAAAACTATCTATTGTATACTTCTCCTATTTGCCTATTCTTCTATGTCCCTTTTGGCCTTGGTATCTCATACTTATATGAGAGGAAAAACAAGCTTCAGGCCAAAAGTTGCATCTTTTAATAACAAAGTATAATTGAGAAACATAAATAACTAAACAACCAACACATGCTCCAGTCCGTTAGTCTTCAAGTAAGAAGCTCGTGGTCATCTAAGACCTGTGCAAAGCCCTTACTTTATAATATATTCTTCCTTATGATGATGATTAATCTTCATCCGAGCCCATATATTTCTCCTCCCACTTGCTAATGGTCAAATCATTCAACCACTTGAAGTCCTATGCAGCAATGAAGTTTGTAAGGTGGCTCTTCCATTTGCTATCAAGCAAATTTATGGCATCTACAACAAACTTGGTATAACCATTATCCAATGTCATAATTCCATCAAGCAGGGTATGAAACTTCTCCAGATTAATATCACCATCACCCTAAATACATGTCAAGCATTGGGGAACCATTTGATCAAACTCATTCTTCCATTCATCCACATCCTTGAGTTTCCCATCACTTTTAATGATCAAGGGACTAAAACTGTGTTTTACTGAATCAAATGAATTCCTTCTATTCTCTACCTTATTCTTCATGTCGATCAAATACTTATGCTCATCAATAACTCCTTTCACCATCTCTTGAGTAGGATTTAATCTTGGAGGTGCATTAGGATCCCTTTGGGTTGCTTTGCACAGAGTGGTTAATATATGGTAAGTAGGTTGCCATATTTTCTGTAAT
Organism: Sequoia sempervirens; assembly: GCA_007258455.2. NCBI lineage: Eukaryota > Viridiplantae > Streptophyta > Pinopsida > Cupressales > Cupressaceae > Sequoia > Sequoia sempervirens. The sequence goes on along the minus strand of VDFB02267494.1, from coordinate 95,539 downwards.
TCCTCTAAGATAGGGGAATTAGTATTTATTTTCTCTAGAGCTTTTACCAAATGACTAAAACCTTCATAAACTCCACTTATCTTCTACTTTAAAACTTCAACTTTGTGCTTCAATATTCCCTCTAAGGCACCCAAGATGTGCTACTTGACATCATCCATATTATGTTTCCTAAAATTTTCAATCTCTTCTTTCAATTGTTGAATTTGTGGATCCTCAACTGGAGCAGGTGGATGGTAGACAACTATTTCATCTCCTTTTACATCTGTGACTTGTTGCTTTAATCTAACATTTTCAATGAATAGCTTATTCATTTCATCATTTGATAACTTGAGTCTTTTCTCATACTCTACTATCCTCTTTTCCATGTTCTCTACTACATCTTTTGTGAACATGGTTGAATGCATAGTTATGGTTGCTACTTCTGTTGGAGTAGTATCCTTCATTGTTCTGACCATTGTAGATCCTCTCATTTCCTGTACCACATCTAGAAGCCTTGGCTTTCTTGTGTTCTTTTGCTTCAACTACCATGAGTGAATGAATTCATAATCTGCTTTGTTAAATTCCTGTATCCTCCCACATTAATTATAAGTTCAACATCATTCAAATACTTCATACTGAGCTAAATTTCATATTTTGACATTGATTGATGTGACTGGCCTTCATTTAATGCTCCAACGACCGATTACTGCACTACCACACATCACCCTTCATTGCTATGTGGTATCGTGGTATATTGTATTTTCTTATTCTCCTTATAATGCACTACCGCAGGCTTTGTTGGTCTCCTCGGTGGTACCACGGTGTATACTTAGTACTTTTCCTTATATATTGCTTTACCACAGGCCACATGTTGACCCCCCACGGTATAGCGGTTCTCCCTTGTGTCCATTCTCATTTTACCACTCTATCGTGGGCCTCATTCTGACCCTCCACAGTATAGCGGTTCCCTTTGCTAGCACTGATGTTGACCCCGCTCTACTGTGGGCTAGGTATCAACCTTCCGTGGTAGAACGATAATACGATATATTGCTACCTTCTCACCGCACTACTATGAGTTAGCTTGTTGAAGGTAGTGATAAGGAGGTAAAAGGAAAGACATATATGGGATTGTTGAGTATAGCAGTGGTATGGTGGTAAAAAGGATAATTTGACTCTACAGATGGAAAAACATAAATTTTATGCAGATAATAAAGGGAGACCCTTGATTCTATATGGAAAAATCAACAGAATTATAAATGAAAATTCTGGTTCCAACACCACCATATGTCCCTCCACCAAACCTGCAAGATGATCTAGCATCACAATTTAAAGCGCTGTCACAAGAAATGCATGATCTTCGAATGGGAAAGACAAAGAAGCCCCATACACAAAATCTATGTCCCTATCCATTTGATCAAAACATCGCAATGGTACAATTCCCTATTGGCTTTGAAATCCCCAAATTCGATAAATACAAAGGGAGAGGAAGCCCTATGGACCATGTCAAAGAATTTAATGTTATGTGTATGGAGGTGGTGTACAATGATTCTTATTTAATGTGTCTCTTCCCTCAAATTTTAATAGGTCCTGCTATGGATTGGTTTTCTCATCTACCTCCCACCATTAAAAATTTCCAAGAAATCACTAATAAATTCATTGATCACTTCTCCTTTAATGTTGACATGGACGTAAGCCTAGAATAACTATACACTCTTAGGCAAAACAAAGGAGAAAATTTTACTAATTTCTTGCAATGATGGAGACAAAGAGCTAGTAAAAGCAAGTGCCCTCTTCCCAATGAACAACAAGTAGGAATCATCATAGAAAATCTAGACCCAGATCTATCTTTCCACTTGAAAATGCAGTGCATCACATCATATGATGAGCTTGTTCCTAGAGCTCTTAACATTGAGAGAGTTGTAATCTCACAGGGAAATACTCAAGCTTACAAAGACAATTGCCCATCAACTAGTTCAAATGAGGAGCCTCATGTTTGGGCTAAGAACAAGAACGTATCAAATGACGGTGTGGTAGATGCTAAGGTAATCCTAAGTTCTCCTAGGCCAAACAACAATCACATTGCTAACATTCAACTGACAGTGCAACAAACAACACCTCATCAAAAAAATCAGATCAAAAATACAAAGTCACAACAAAGGTGAACCAATAACAAGAACAACTATCCTAAACACAACTACACATAGTTATTTTAACCTATCAAAACCATCATGAAGAATTTCGTAGAGTCAAATCTGATAACACTTCCCAACTTTGAAAACTACCAAGAACCACAAGAGAAACCATCCTGGTACAATGAACATGATCTCTATGACTTTCACAAAATTAAAGGACATAAAACGGCTAACTGTATGAGACTCAAGAATATAATCCAAGACCTCATAGAGAATTACATCTTATCTGTTGAATTACTAGTTGGGAATTAGGATCTTAAGATCTACAAGAACCCTATGCCAGATCATAACAAAGCAAACAACAACAAAAAATCTAAGGATTACACAAACGTGCAACATACCTATTGCAATATTGTCATTTCCTGTGATAGCGTCATCACTATCCTCACCATCAAAGGATCTAGTGCATAATGTGGAGTCACCACATGATGTGGAAAAATTATTGTTCAAGGAGTTCCACCTCAATCTAGAACACAACCTACTTTTCCCACATCCAATCCTAGCAAGTACAATGTCCTAGATCATCTTAAGAAGAACCTCGCATAGATATCAATCTTAGAGTTATTAAGGTTATCCCCCACACATAGGGAAATATTGGAGAAATATTTGTCCGAGTCATCTGTCCCTGAGGATATTGATACCATTCAGTTTCAATCTACGGTAGGGCATACCACTAATCATCCTCTCACATTCTCCAAACAAGACCTCCCATCACAACCATCTCATAACCGTGCTTTACACCTTGAGGTTATCATTCATAAAAACAAGGTTAAAAGAGTCTTGGTAGGTGGAGGTGCTAGTTTGAACATTTGTACCCTACAGTTAATCAAGAACCTAGGCTATTTAGAGGATACTATTGAGAAAGAAAAGAATACCACCATCAGAGCATATGACGACCAAGAACGAGTATCACAAGGAATCATTGCACTTCCAATTCAAGTAGTGCCTCTCATTGCAGAAACTACATGCCAAGTGTTAGAACTTGATCTTCCCTGTAACATCTTGCTTGGCTGACCATGGATCCATGCCCTAAAATTTTTAGCCTCGACCTATCATCAATGTGTAAAGTTTCCTTTCGAGGACAGAGAGATTACTATCCATGGAGCTCCTAAGCATTTTTACTATTGCAAGAATCTTGAAGCCAAGTTCTATAAGATACCCCAAATACCCAAGAATGACGAAGGGCCTACACCATCTACCTCATTTATTGACCCATAATCCCTTGCATCCACCTCAGAAGCAAAAACACCTATTGTGCAGAACATACCTGATATCAAAGCAATAATCCAAGATGATGGTTGTGGGAATTGCAAGCTAATGAAGAACATATTTGTCTTAGGAGAGCTACCTATTTCTCCTCAATCTCGTGGGAAACCCACATCTAACACCAAAGAGCCCAAAACAATCAAGATGAAAGATACTGCCTTCACCAAGTGGGGAGATTTGAACCAAGAAGATGTCAATGAGGAAGATATCTCTAAACTCCTCTATCAGGATGAACGACCTATCCCTGCTCTTCCTATGGAAGATAATAACAAAGGCTTGCAACTCATGCGAAATTGGGGATATAACAAGAATGAAAAGCTAGGAAAAAATGATAATGGTTTGCTAGAACCCACTGTTCCTGAGATACGACTAAAGAATCTTGGCCTAGGTTGTACCACTAGCAAGGTCACCCTTATTGAAAAAGGTACTTTTACTAAATGGGTTGAGGTTTCTTCTTGGTTACCTACATCGTGTGATATAACCTTAGATAACTTCCCTCTTGATGTTGCCGACCTTTTTTAGAACAACACCCTCTTCATGATATTCATTACATCCTTTACTCCAAACAATCAACTAACTAAAATACACTTAGCATACCCACAACTCATTGACATGGACCAACAAGGACCATTGATTCTAGATTTATTCGAAAACAATGAAGCGATCTCAAAATTCATGGGACTTTGTGACAACTTACCGTGGACAGATCACAAAGAAGGTTTTGAAATAGAGCTAGACACAAGGGCATACTATGGGGAGACAAGTGAATCCTTCAGTCGCAAAATTAATGAATTACAACTAACATGCAAATCTTTAAGTGAAAACCACACTGTGGCACTTTCTGATCCTAAAATAGTAAAAATAAAGGACACATTCGATGGTGAAAACCTCTCTGAGGCACCCAAGGATGGGGGATTCAATCTACCCCTCAGTGCAATGCATCCAAAGAAGTCAACAATGCTAGCAAAAAAGGCCACTCCAATCAATGTGGGTATCAAAGAAGCACCTAAGATCACTTTCTATGCCAAATTCTTGTTGGATGAAGAATAAAAGAACCTAGCAATGTTCCTAAAAGAGAAAAGAGCTAACTTTGCATGGTCATACACAAATATGGTAGGCCTTGAACTAGAAGTGGTTGTGCATCACTTAGCATTTTATCCTAAAGCTAAGCCAGTCAAGTAGAAATTAGGAAAGATGCACCCTTAGATAGCACTCTTGGTCAAACTTGAGTTACAAAAGCTTCTTCATGTTGGATTCATCCGAATGATAGATTATCCTGAGTGGGTTTCAAACTTGGTACTAATCTCAAAACCCACTGGTGGCATCAGAATCCGCATAGATTTCAAAGACTTAAACAAAGAATGCCCAAAGTATGATTTCCCTCTTCCTAACATCAACCTCATTGTGGACTTAACAACTGGGCATGAAATGCTATCACTCATGAATGGTATTTCAGGCTATAATCAAATCATGATCGTCAAGGAGGATTAACACAAAAATGCATTCACTTGTCCATGGGGAACTTATTGCTTGAATTTAATGCCATTTGGGTTAAAGAATGTAGGAGCAACCTATCAAAGAGAAATGAACCTCATCTTTCATGATATGACCCACAAAATACTTGAAGATTATGTGGATGATATTTTGGAAAAATCAAATAAAATGAGTGAGCACATAAAAGTCTTAGGAACCATCTTTGACAAGCTAGAAGAATACAAAGGCTAAATCCAAAAAAAGTGTCTTTGGGGTTACATCAGGGAAACTCCTTGGCTTCATCGTCTCACAAAGAGGAATAAAAATTGATCCAGCAAAGGTAAAAGCCATCCTAGACATGGAACCACCGCAAACACTAAAGTAGGTGAGAGGGTTACAAGGAATATTTCAATCCATCAAAAGGTTCATAGCACAACTATCAGACAAGATACACCCATTTTCACATCTTCTCTAGAAAGGAATAACTTACAAGTGGGATGAGAAATGTGATAAAGATTTCCAACAGATCAAAGACCATCTATTAACACCTCCAGTGCTCATGGCACCAATTCCAAACAAACCTTTGATCCTATATGTCTCAACAACATCAACAATACTTAGAGCTCTTTTGGCACAACATGATGAAAATGAAAAGGAAAGGGCTAACTACTACATCAGCAGAACCTTGGTGGGTTATGAAATGAACTATTCACCCATTGAGAAAGAATGCTTAGTAGTAGTTTTTTCTTCACAAAATTTTAGGCACTACATGTTGTCACATCAAATCAAGCTCAATGCAAAAATTGATATGTTGAAATACCTGTTATCTAAAGCAACTCTCACTGGGCGAGTGGCCAAATGGGTGATGATCTTAATAGAGTTTGACATAGAGTATGTAGAACACAAGGAAATCAAAGGGAAAGTGATCATAGACCAACTGGTAGAGGCACCCATCTATGTAGAGAACCCTATGATATCTGAATTCCCTGATGAATCAGTGTTCCTTATCAATTTCACAACTCAGTGGAAGATGTACTTTGATAGATCCTTCACCCAACATGGATCTAGAGTAGGCATTATTTTTATCACCCTTCAAGGTGATTGTATTCCAAAGCCATACTGGATATCGTTCCCTTGCACTAACAACATTGCTAAGTACGAAGCCCTAATCATAGGTCTAAGGAGCGGTATAGTGGTAGATACAAGAGATGAAAATATATGGAGACTCATAGCTGGTTATCAACCAAGTCAACGACGACTATCAAACCAAGGATGAAAATATCACTCCTTACAAAAAGATGGTGGAAAGTCTCAAGGACCTTTTTATAGAAATCACTTTTGAGCAGATTCCTCACATAAACAAGAGAGCAATGAATGCCATGGAAACAATCGAATCATTGCTAGACATGTTGAACAACATCCTCCAATGAAAATTCTTGGTAGAAAAACTTCTTGTACCAACTTTCGAAATCCCTGAATTTGAATTCGCGTGTGTCATTGTTGGGCCTGGATCGAAATGGTATCATGATATATTCATCTACCTAAGTAGAGGAACCCTCCCATCTGATATCACCTCCAATCTTAAAAAGACCTTTGTTAAAAATGCATCTTGATTCATGATCTTAGGTGATACCCTTTACCGCTGAAGTATTGAAGGGACATTATTACAATGTCTTAACCAAGAGGAAGCCTTAACTACTTTAATAGAAGTACACAATTACATATGTGATTCCCATTCTTGTGGTATGACTTTATCTAAGAAACTGTTGACGACAGAGTACTATTGGCCAACCATGGAAAGAGAAGCTCATCAGTATGTGCAGAAATGTGTCCAATGTCAACAACATGGAGATCTGATTCATGCCCCAACTCAAGAGTTGCAACAAATGATCACACCCTAACCTTTCTCACAATGGGGGCTTGACCTCATAGTAAAAATCACCCCAACCTCATCCAATGGCCACAAGTTTATCATAACCCCCACTGAGTACTTTACCAAGTGGGTTGAAGCCATTCCTATGACCTACATATTGGGGAAACAAATTGCCAAGTTTATCCTTAATTACCTAATTTTCCATTATAGTGTTTCACAAACCCTCATCTCAGATAATGGAACCCCCTTTAAAAATCAGTATGTAAAAGAGCTATATCAAAGATTCAACATCCAACATCGATTCTCTACCCCGTATTATCCCCAAGGCAATGGTCAAGTTAAGGGCCCTACAAATAAAACTATTTTGAAAATCTTTGAAGAAAACAGTCAATGAAGCTAGTTGTGATTGGCACCTACAACTAAATCCCGCTCTCTGGGCTTATCAAACTAGTATCCACATGCCAACATGTGTAACCCCTTTCTCCCTAGTCTATGGATCTGAAGCTATCCTACCTATTGAGGTTGAGCTCTCATCATTGCGAGTGTCACTACAAAACCTGATTACTGATGAGGAATATAGAGTATCTCAACTGAATGAACTAGAATTCCTAGACGAGCATCGTCTCGATTCCCTTAATCACCTAAAAGTATATCAAAACTAACTGAAACGAAACTATAACAAGAGGATCAAATGTCAGTCTTTCCAAGTAGGGGATCTTGTCCTAAAGAAAAATTAGAAGAATCTTTTAGATCATGACAGTAAAGGAAAATTTGAGCCTAATTGGTTGGGTCCCTTTGTTGTCACAACATGCTATGGATCAAGAGAATACCAATTGTCAACCCCTGAAGGTGAACCCTTGCAGGATCCAACTAACAACTTGCACCTTAAAAAATTTTATGCCTAGTTCTGAAGGAAGTAAATCTAAAAATACAAAAAAAATAAAAAAATGAGAAAAAGGATTGAAAAAAGTAAAGAAAATAAAATCGTCCTCTAGTGAAAACCACTTCGGTGGCACTTTGGGCAAGTACCTTGGTGAAAACCTAGAAAATAGGTGCCTTGCATAAATACAAGCATCTCCATCTATTCTTTGGCTCTTTTTTCCTATCATTCTTTGCATCGCCATTCATCCATTGCCTATCCATGTCCTTATCATAGCTTGATGTTGTGAAGTATCATAATCCCTTTAATACTACTTGGAATATTCTAAAGGTCAATTTGTCCTGCCTTTATCGAAGTAATCTAACATGTCATGCTAGGGGAAATTTGTTATGGATTGTATCAGGTTCTTGTATATCTTAATGTCATAAAAAATACCAAAAAAAAATCATAAAACTTTCATCAAAAAATCCAAAAACATCCAAAATCCTGTACAGCTAAAATCCAAAAACATTCAAAAATTGTAAAGTTGAAATCCAAAACATTTGAAATACATCAAAATCCCTAAAAAGGTCAAAACATCAAAAATCCAAAAAGTAGTACCCTTGTCGAACTACGTCATCTCTCTGAGCTTGAACGTAGGCAAGGCCATCATTGATATGCCCTCGAGACACTCTTGGTTAGTCTTTAGGAGTCCGTCATAATAAACTGGCATCTCTCAACTATTCATCTCTCATTGTCAATAAGTCGAGCCAGTCAAACTACGTGGTCTCTGCATGTATAACATAGGCAAGGATTATCTTTGATCAGCCCTCGAGCCCCCCTAGGATAGGTTTTTTAGGTTAGGTTCTTGGTCGTAACTCTCAAAAAATCCCAAAAAAATCAAATAACTCGAAAAACCCCAAAAACATCCAAATATCTCATAAAACCCAAAAACATCTAAATATCTTCAAAAATACTAAAGATTCAGATAACATAAAACACAAAAACATTAGAAAACATTCAAAAGACCTAAACAACGTCAAATATCTTGGAAAACCCTAAACAACCTCAAATAACCAAAAATCAAAACATTTACATAAACTTTCAAAAATACCAAAAACATTGAAATATTCCAAAAAATCCAAAACCATCCATCCCATTTCGCTTTCACACATAATAAGATTTCACCCATAATAAACCAATCGTCATCTTCAACCTTTGGTAAAACAAATAGAAAACAAGTATCGTAAGTTGTAAAGTGAGAACCTAAATGTCAAAATCTAAAGTCTAGATCATAGGCAAATACATCAGTGAAGTTTATATCAATGACTTATCATAAAGCTCATTACCATCCAAAATCAAAACAACCATATGATCAACATGTCCTAGGATGTATCCTTCCTGTGATGGGCATCAATATTAGACATCACCTTAGCTAAATTAAACTGGCAAGAGATATAGATAACACTGACTGTTTGTCTTTGATCTTTTCTTATGATTTATCTTAATGACCCATTCCAAGGACATCTCAATGATGTCTATCAAAATTATTTAGAGAGAAAGGAATGGGGCATCGATCATTATCTTTCATTTTTTGTTCTTGTGGATGCTCTTGTAAAATAATCTTGGGACATACTTGCTTAGTTGTGTGTAGGGAAGTTGTTTGGAGTACGTTGTTGACTATTGTGTATGCTATGGTCCAATATATTCTAAGCTTCTAACTTACATTTCGATGAGGTTTCTGTATGTCAAGATGTGAATAAGAAATATCCTATATGTTTGCGGAGTCAAATTCCATTACACTAGATACACATTGTCCTGGTTATCAATACCTTGATGCATTATGTCTATTTGTTATATCAAACAATAGGGAATGACGAAAAATCCCAATCCCAAAAAATGAGCACATCATCATCATGCATTTATCATTCTCATCATGCATTTCTCATCACCATCTCTAATAAAGTCTCAATGGATCATAGACTTGTTGGATTTTTTGAATCAATCATCAAAATCAATGGTCGGTCATCTTGTTTCTTCTATCTTCTCTCCGCGCTAACCTGGTATCATGAAAATCAACAAAAACATCATCAAATGCATCCATCATGCATTCAAAAATCATCATCATACATGCATCTCATAATCATTGAATATCATATCATACATCCTGCATCATCATTTAAGTTGTGATGAATAATATAGATTTGTTATTCTAAGCATCTTAAATTGTTGCATCAAATATCATAAACATGCATCACATATTATAAGCATACATCACATTAACCATCCATTCATCCATATCCATACATGATCATCTCATAAAATTGCATGGAAAATACATAAAAAGAAATGCATCCCTATCATAATCATAGCATAACATTTGCATACATATCATCCATCTCATAACACATCATGAAAAGATACTGAAAAAGAATATAACATTGCATCCATCCATATCATCGCATATCACATAGACATAAATAAAGTGCATCCATACATCATCACATATAAGCATGTTGCATCTCATATCAAATGCATCCATACATGTAAGCATGAAATAAAGTTAACACATCATATCGAATCCATATCCGTATCATATATATATATATATATCAAAAAATGAATGTCATGGTACAATATCTGAATCAGTGTATGTACATCAATCATAAATATAATATCCACAAGGTTATGAAAAAGGATCCCATGAATGTATATTTGTATCAAAGAATGGGGGAAAAAAATCAAAAAGTGTTTGTACACTCAAGCTAGCCCTGATGGTTGCTCCCCTCCCTGACCTACCTCTCTAGCTGATCCTCAACCTTGGGTCATGCATCATTTCACTACAAATAGCTGGGCTGTCTAAGTGGCACTGACACATCTATGTGGTAATGCATCCTATAATAGGTTGCCTTGGTCACAACCTCTTTGCACAATCTTGTGGATATGGTCCTACCATGTGTGGCCATTGTCATTGTCTCTAGCTGCCGGTGGCGACCGATCTCTTGATCCCTCTTGGTAGTCACAACCACAACCTATTGCCTGACATGGTCTCTCTCCGTCGTGATGGCCACAACCTCCTATCTGGCTTGGTCTCGCTTAGCAGTAATAACCAAAATTTGCTGGCAGGCCTGATCCTGCTCACCTATAAGAACTTGCACCTATTGCTACAATTGTATGGGCTACTACTGCATTAGATGCTACCAAACATGAGGCTACTATGGAGGTTGTTGTCCAACTGGTGGATCCCCCATAATCTTTCCATCTTGGTTGTCTTAGCCACCCTGTCCTTGTCCTTGCCCTTTTCCCCTGCCTGCTACTCTCCCTCTTGGTCTCCCTCAAGGAGGAGCACCCACTGGATCTATCAACCTTCGGGGGGTGTAAACCATGCATCATAAGCAGGCTTTGTCTGCATGACCGCCTAACCTTGGTCGTAGGCCCATGGTTGAGCTAATAATTGTTTGAAACCCTTCACTACGTCTAGAGCTAGAATAGTGGCTCTCCATGTGGGAACCTCTCAAGCAGACCTCATAAAAATGGCTCTGTAAGCATCATCGGGTCTGTCTTGCTACTTGTTGAACTATCGTGCCACCTTGTCTAGCATATACCTCTCTATGATCGTATGCTCCTAGCCCTGCATGTATCGGGTCTGTTTAGCAAAAATAACTATTGGGCATCATTGTACCATGTTGGCATCTATAGCTAGGGTCACCATCTAAACACTATCATATCATCAAGTACCCAACACTAGTACATGAGCCCAATCTATCCAGTATGTCGTAGGGTGATGGTGCCTCTGTATTGACAAACCACAAGATCATCTAGCTCAACATCAGCCATTTTCACAATCGGTCAGAGCTCGACAATATGCTCCCATGCCCAAATATGAAGCAAGGTCACCCTTGTGCCAATGGCTCTATCGTCGCATTAGACGAAGTCGTGCATGTCATGATATAACGAGGCTAGCATCATTGGTCCCCATGCAAATAATGTCCTCCTATGGAGCATCTTGTGCCATGCTAAGCCCCATCCAAGGCTGAATCCCCTGCTTCGTCGATCTGAAGCGACCAAACCTGAAATGATGGCTGCGATAAGCAACTTGAAAGTGGGCACATGACCTCTATATGTCTCGAGGTCAATCTATGAAGTAACTAGAGAGATGGCCTCCATCTCCATCACCTCGTGACAAGCATCGTATCCGACATCGACATCATATATCACCTGCTTGACGTGTATCGACAAACACAAAATCTGCCATACATCCTCTAATGTCACCATCGCCTTGCTAGTGGGAAGGTGAAAGGATGATATCTCACTGTGCTATCTCTCGCACAACATAATCATCATAGCTAGATGAGTCTAGACAATGGGCGTATATGCAATGTACCAAAGGCTGATCTCTCTTTGGTGCTCTTGGCGTAATTCGGATAAATCGCCCAATCTCTTCAAAACTGCGGGTCAGTGCTCATGCGACATCAATCCTGGAATGACCTCCTGCACTCACAAAGCACACAACATCAAAAAGTAAAAAAAAATTGACTCAATTTGGAATTTTTAGCTCAAAAATCATAATAGCGTCACTATATTTAAATTCCAAATTGCGACACTCGAAGGAATTTCAAATTGCAAATTGTATCGCTATAAACATGTGTCGTGATTTAAACTTTGGAAACCCTAACCCTAATTTTCAAATCGGGAAGTGCGTCACTATATACATATGCTTCACAATTTAAAATTAGAAACCCTAATTTTAAATTGCGAACTACGTCACTATAAACATATGCGTCACTACAAATCATTTTAGCATCATCGATTCTCAAATGGGTGTCACTATATAGCGACACCGCCAAAGTTTAAATTCTAAAGTGCAATAAATGCATCAAAAAGTCAACTTTCAAATCAAGTTTTGAGTTACATACCGGTGGTCTTGAGCCTAGAATCTGCTGATACTCTATAAACCGATCAGAAATGTGTCATGGGAGCTCTTGTTGTGCCATTTCATCAGAGGGTCAGAGCTCAAAACAACAAGAATTCTCTAAAGTGTGAATGCACAAATGAATTGAAAGTGACCCTTCTTGGCTTATTTATGCTAGAAAATTAGGGTTTTTTGCCCTAATTTAGCCTTCAAGCTAGGGTTTATCATCATTTTCACCAGGTTTTCCAATATGGACCTTATTTTGCATCATTTTTTACATTTTTGACATAATTCTTGCATTTCAGAGCCTTTTCTAGACCCTTGGGATAGCCTTTTACCTTTATCAAGAAATCAACCCAAAATTCAAAAATTTTGCCCAATTTCTCGAGGGGGCAGGAATTAGCTTTACCCTTCTGCTGGGGCATCTAAAAAAAATCATTTTTTTTTTAAATTTAAGCAACAGTTTTAATTCGAAGAGCGTCAATCTTTGAACGAAGCAATAGGTACCTCACTTCAAAGAGGGGCAAAATTTAAACACTGAAAATGTCCTAAATGATATCATACACTCGAATCAGGTATACTAACATTGTTTCCTCAAATCCATCCTCTTTTCGCTTAATTAATTAAATTAGCCTAGCTATTTAATTAATTGCATCATTTTCGTCTATTAACCTAACACATTTAATCAGGTTAATTCCCCCCTTTCATGCTAACATTTCATCTCATTAAATTGAATAAATCAAACATTTTAATTTAATTCCCTAAGTCATCTTATTTAATTAAATAACCCTAAGTTATTTAATTAAATGTCATTTCATCTTTCCCCCTTTCATTAAATCATTTAATTGAATGAAAATACTTAATTCTTCTAAAACCCCTAATTGTATGATTAAACCTTGTTTAATTAACAATTAATCTAATTTTCCTCTAAAAGGGGAATATTCCTTTCCCCTTTTTTTTGCACAATTAAAATTTTGTTTTAAATTACAAATTAACTTTTTTCCTCACCCATGAGAATATTCCAAAAAGAATATTCTCTCTCCTCTAATCATTTAAAAAGGGGAATATTCTCACTTGGCTTCTTGAGCAAGCTAAACTTGTGACCTCTTGGGCAAGTTACCTTGTGACTTGTGTGTGCAGGTCAAAAGTGTGTTTGTTTAGAAAAAAAGGAGAACACTTGATTAAATCTCATTTTGCACTCTCACCTTTGATGAGAATTCATGATCTATGCCTCCAACTTCTTCCATCCTTGACCATTGATTAGCCTTTTTGATCTCAACCCTCCATTTCTCATTTGTTTTCCTATAAATGGAACACTATTTGGAGACAAATGGATCCATCTTTCAATTGTAAAACTTATGCTATTGAATTCACTCACACTCACACTCATACTTTACTCACATTTAGCATATTTTAGCATATTTAGTTGCATATTAGCTTTAAGCTTCCATTAATGGCTTCCATGCATCCATCTTAGCTTGTTTATAAATTATGGTTTGAATCTTTTAGCTTAGAATTAGCTTAGCAATTGCATATTTAGATCAATTTTAGCATAAATTCATGTTAATTTAGCTTGCATCATGTTTTCATCCATTTATCACTACAATTTCATCGATTCTCTTCAATAGAATCACTTGAAACAAGTTCACTGATCACGAGATTGGGAAAGGGTCATTGTTCCACATCCACACGATACCAATTTCAAAATGGGATAAGTTTCAAATGGGGTAGAATAGACATTTCAATGTTTTATATTTCAAATGCTTCATTTCAATAAATGTTTAGTTTATCTTTAATTTGAATGATCTTGTTTGAGATTGAGGTTTAGTGGCTAAATTATGCTTTGATTCATTATGAATCAAGTGTAATCGACCCATACTGATAATCCTCGGTCAACACCCTCTCATGTCTTGAGTGCTCGTATAGGCTAAGGATGATTAAGGAAGATAAGCCACTTAGGGAGTGTAAGGCTTGTAAGATCAAGTACCCTCATCTATATGAGAGGATACTCAATTTCATATTGAGCCCCACATGAGTGTTCACAATGGAATTCCTTCTCTTTCTCTTAATATCTAACCTTAGTGTAGTTGAGTAGTACCTGAAGGATGATGTATTTCCTTCCATGTGATTTGGTTATGCCCTTGTTGAGTTTTCCCAAGGATGATTCTTTGTATGGCATTGGTGATTTGGCCCAATGCGAATTGTGATATGACATTGGTTAGGTTGCCCAATGTGGCTTATGTTATACCATTTGTGATTGTACCAAATGATTATGTGTATTCAATCCATCTTGATATTTTGGTTAAGTGTTTTGATATGATGTATTATGTTGTATAATTCATGTATGGTGTGTGTAAGCCCTCTCCTCATGTGTTTTGTGTGAGTGTTATGATTATGGCCTGTTTGACTATCTCCTAACACGGTGGAAGTAAATCCTTTTGATTCCATGAGGTTGGGTGGCATGGAAACCATTGTTGGGGATCAAAGGGCCATGGTGGAGTCGAAGACAACTTCATGTGGTATAAAGTATTTCATGTTTTATTTCATTTTTTTACTAGTACAAATTGTATATGTAAATGGCATTTAAGTCCTATTTGATGTAATTGTAATATTATATTCATTTGGACCTCTCTTCTTGAGATGGATTGTAATCCATGGATATGGATAGTGTAATTATTTGTAGTTACGTGACTCAGTGTTGGAACCAAGCACGATCACATTATGTATGCTTATGCTTGTGCAATGTAATGGTAAAGTAAACATAGGAACATTTCATTTGGACTTAAAATGAATGTGGGAGTGTTTTCTTTGGGTTTAAAATGAATCTAAGTGTCTTAGAGTAGTCTTGGAAGGTGTTGTGGACCTGTCGTCATTCTAGTTAGTGGAGAGTTTATGCCTCCTAGTTAGGCAACCTCCTATGAAGGTTGGCCTTGGTATTTAGAGTTGCTAAGTGTGTTCGGATGTTAATTGGAAGTTGACAATTCCCCCATCCTAGATCTTGGTGTGGTATTGGGAGAGAACATAATTGTGGGTTTATAATCAGTCATCGTGTAGGTGTTGTCCTCTTTCATAGGTTCATCATGGTGGATTTATCCCATGAACATTAGTCCTCCACTATTGCCACCTTGTTTATGCAATGGTGAGGTTGTCTTGTTGTTGTTGGCATTATGTCATTATGTTTCACATGAAATTTGTTTGCATACTGTTGTGCAAGTGCAACTTATTGTTATCACATTAATGGCCTTGTTGTCATTGTTTAAAAAAAGTTGTTCCATCAAGTTCAAGTTTGAGCGGGTTAACTTAGGGCATTACACAAGAACTTGTAAGAAATTTACTTTCAGTGTCCAAGTTGAATGATTTTGGATACAAGTGACATTCAATAAGTTTGGTTGTAGGTTGATAAGAGTGAGTTTGGTGATAGCTAAAAGATCTCGGATAGGGACTTTGTTTAGGATAAATTTATCTACTTTATGCAACTCTACCAATGTAGCTAAAATTGAAAAAGTATGTATATTGTGGCACCATAGATTATGTAACATACTAAATCATACAAAATAGTAATTACTTTGGTTTTTACCATAGAAGTAAATAAAAGTGTTTCCTTAAAAATAGGAATGTAATTATTTTCTTTTTCATACATCATTTATTGCACATTTCAAATATGAAAGTATAAAACATCTTTTGAAATTGAAACAATATTCCTTAACAAGTGGATTCATATGTTCACACACCTCTAGCTCGACTTGGAAACCATCTTGACCTAAGGATAGGCAAACAACTAATTTGGAACTATGCTTTTCTAACCTTGAACATCCATGTTGAATTCTCGTAACAACTTGGGACTTGGCAACTGCCACTTGTTCAAGTCCTTGAATTCAAATCATGAGAGTAAACTATTCTCTTATTTTCATGGACACTCATATTTAAATAATGACTACTTGTCAAACTAAGTACAATAATATAATATTAAACATTTATAAAATACCACTTCTTTTATAATATTTTAGACTTTTCAATGTTTTACCCAATGGCTCCATACCTCAAGAACACAATAATAATTTTGGTAGAATATGATATCAAATATCTTCTTATTTTATTCAAAGTAAAACTATGTTCAAGTAGTGATTATTCTTCAATAAATCAGCTTATAAAGTTTTCTATAATTAGATAACTCGGTTGGGAAAGCATTTATCTTATCTCACATTTAAATATTTACATCTCATAAAATATTCATTATGTAAACTTATATAAATGTTTATCTATAAAACTAAGAATAATCTCTATCTGATAAAATGAAATTAATCGATTATTTTAACACAACAACAAATTATCTTTCTAATTTGCTGCTCATTTTGAAATGGAAGAGAAACAATTTAAGTTCTTGTTTCAACCTGGAAGGTTAAACTATTTTTCCTCTATTTAAACTTGGTTTATACTTTAACAAGAAAACTAATCTTCCTCTTTAAAAATTTATAAAATTTATAAAATGCAAACTAAGAATTGCACAAAGAAAATGAATATAAAAATATGCTCATGATATTCTCTCTTCTCTACACTTGAGCTCCAAACTGATTTGCACAGTATTTTCGAAGGAAATACTTTTCCTTAAGAGCCCAACTAGTAATGTTGGGAAAAACTCAAACTTTGAACTCTGTTAAGAGATTATTTAAACAAGAAAATCTCCTCTATCTAGTGCCTGCACACTGATCTTTCTCTCAGCTCAGAAATAATTTTAAATGCAAGAGAAAATAATTGAAACAAACTCTTATTTCTCAAACTCAACATTAGAACATGAAAAATAACACAGAATAAAATGTCTCCTCTTCTCTAACTAAAAGATCCTCACAAATAAATCACAAGCAAATAATGAAAATTAAAACTAAATGTTTTTTCCTGTCATTGTTGTGTCTAACACCCTTGCAGCACTCAGAGAACAAAAAAATATCAAATAAGAAAGAAAAACTCACTCTTTCTTTCTTTCCTCCAATTGCTGCTCTTCCCCAAAATTCTCAATGCATAAAGAAAAATGCTAAAAGAAAAGTCCAATCACTGCACTTTCTCTCTACAAACCAACAAATGAATAGTGAATTTTCTTTCCAAAAAGGCCACAGTTTTTTCACCTTCGTAGCCAGCAAAAACTAGAACAATTCTCCAATTATAATTCTAGTTGTCACTCCTTTCTTTCTACCAAGTTGATAGTGAATAATGATGCAATGAGAATGACTTTCTTTTCCCATAAGCCTCATGCATTCTCCACTTCTAGTGTTGGCTAATAATTACTAACTGTTCAATAAAGTTTTTGGTGTGCAAACAAAATTAATTTCATACTAAAAATAGCAAGTAGCACCTCCTTACAATGCTTGACTAAAAGCCTTTTAAGTCTCCCCCTATACCACAACTTGTAGTGGCTTATTAATAATCTCTTAAGAGGAAGTGCAAGTTTAAAAGTGGATTTAAATTACTTTATACATGCTTTGATTAGCATTGTAAATATATAATATATATATATATATATATATATATATATATATATATATATATATATATAGTGTTAATCACTATTTCATTATGATCGATATGTCTTATTTTAAAACATGATTGATAAATTGATATCAATTTGATTCAAAAACATATAACACAAATCAATTTATTTTCCTTTTCGAAATAGGACAATCAAGACTCGACTAGGTTAGACTTAACCTAAAGACTTGATTTGACACAACTTGATTTTTGACAAAACAAAAATTAATTCAACGATAGGATTAGCGCTGACCTACATGAGTGTCTGCAAAAACTCATTTGGCATACACTTTTTACTTCCCAATTCTATTCTCCTCTCTTTGGTGATACTCTCCCTCTCTCTAGAGGGCAAGAAAAAATATTTCATTTCACTTACAAATCATTCAAATAGGCAGTTGTTATTAAACACAACATAATCATAATTTTGATTCAATAACATATAATAATCAAAATCCAAATACATTTAATTGCATATAATCTTATCATAATGTTAAATAACATAATGTCATCATCAAGTATCAAAATGAATTTTAACGTAAACAGTTAAAAGTAACTTGGTAAAACAAAATCAAGGTGTAACAAATTGGGTCACATAGGTGAAAAAAAACTTAAGACTATTCTAAAAAAGTTGGTTGATGGTATTTTTGATTATTTTGTTGGTAAAAATGATTTTTGTGAACATTTTGTGTTTGGAAAATAAAATAGATCATCATTTTCTAGTGGAACTAATAAGACAGAGAGATTATTAGAGATTATCCATTCAAATGTAGGCAGACCAATGGGTATTGACTCTTTTAGTAAATCTCACTATTATGTCTCTTTCATTGATGGCGTCTCAAGATACACAAATTTATTTTATGCATTCTAAATATGAAGTTTCACTAGGTTTAAGGAATTTAAGGCCTTAGTTGAAAAAAATATATTATAGGATAAAAGTGTTGAGGTCTGATAATGGGGGTGAAATTGTTCCAAAGGATTTGATGAATTTTGTAAGCATACAGGTATTGTTTGACAAAAGGCAACTCCTTATACTCCCCAACAAAATGGGGTAGCAAAAAAGATGAACTGAACCTTAATGGAAAGAGCTAGGAGTATGTTGATTAGTGTTAAGCTTGATAAATATTTTTGGGTAGAAGTGATTGGTCCTCCTTGTTATTTAATTAATAGATCCCCTTGTTCAACTCTTGTTGATAAAAATCCTTATGAAGTTTGGATAGGTATAAAATCCTTTTGTTTCATACTTAAGGGTCTTTGGTTGTGAGGCTTTTGTTCATGTGCCTCAAGAAAAGCAATCTAAATTGGATCCAAAAGCACATAAATGCATATTTGTTGGTTATGGTGAGAATGTAAAAGGTTATAATCTTTGGAATCCTATAACCTATAAAATAATCTTTTCAAGAGATAATTTTCAAGGAATTTAGAGCTTACTTGAGAGAATAACAACTAGAGGAGAAATATAAGACAAATACAGTGCACTTTGAGGCAAAGAATGAGAAGGAAGAAGACACACATGTGGAAGAACAATCAAATGGATTTGAGGATGGAGAAAAAGAAGAGGGTTCATATGGTTTAGAGGATGTGAAGGATGAGCACATAGAAGAAGAAGATCAGGTTGATCCCATTACTCCTACCTTGAGGAGGTCCACAAGGCAAAGAAAACCAATTGATAGGTATAGCCCATCATATTATCGTTGTGTATTTTCTTTGTTGAATACTGACGATGAAACTAGATATTTTAGGGAGGCTCTCTTCAAAGGAAAGTGATCATTGGTTGTAGGCCATGTAGGAGGAGATGATGGCTTTGTATTTTTGTGATGTCTAGGATTTTGTTACTTTGTCCAAAGGAAAGAAGCCCATTAATTACAAGTGGATATTTAAAAATAAATTTGGTGTATATGGTTGGTTAGAGCGATACAAGGCTAGATTAGTGGCTAAGCGCTACTCCTAAAGAGAGGGAGTTAATTTTGGTGAAATATTCTCTCCTAATGTTAAATTAACTTCTATTAGATTCCTATTATCTATTATTGTTGCTTGTGATTTTGAGATAGAGTAAATTGATGTTAAATCTACTTTCTTGCATGGGGATCTTGAGGAGGATATTTATATGTGACAACTTGATGGTTTTGTTGTGAAAGGAAAATAATAATTGGTTTGTATGTTGAAGAGATATTTGTACAGTTTGAAATAGTCAACCAAGATGTGGTACTAGAAGTTTGATACTTTTGTATTGAAGTTGGGTTTTCTTAGGAGCAAGGAGGATCATTGTGTTTATATTAAGGCTATTGATGACCATATTCTAATTATTGTCTAATATGTTGGTGATATGTTATTCATGGGTAACAACAAGGTGATGATTAGGGAGATCAAGATACAAATTTTTGACACATTTGATATGAAGGACTTTGGGGTTGCAAAATATATTCTTAGGATGGAAATCAATAGATATCAGGATCACATAAATATTTGGTTAAGTGAGAGTAAGTATGTTGATACAATTTTGTGAAGGTTTAACATGTGTGACTATAAGCTAGTTAATATTCCATTTCCAGTTGGAACTAGATTGAGCTTGGATATGTGTCCTAATTCTGATGATGATTTTGAGAATATGTCTAAGGTTACTTATGCTGGTGTCATTGGTAGTTTAATGTATGTAATAGTTTGCACTAGACCAAATATAGCCTAAGCAGTAAGAGTTATAAGTAAGTTTATGTCCATCCTTATTAAAGAGCATTGGAATTTTGTTAAGAGGGCGTTTAGATATTGCATTGTTACTTTTGATTACTATTTGATTTATCATGGTATTGATGATGTGGTCAAGTCATTGGAAATACAAGGGTTTGTTGATGCAAATTGGGTAGGTGACTTGGATAGTTGGAGGTCCACTAAAACTATATACTTACTTTGTTTGGAGGTGCAGTGAGTTGGATGAGTAAGAGGTGGCCTACATTTGATTTCCCTTCCATTGAAGTAGAGAATATTGCTGGTACACATGCCTCTAAGGAGGGGGTTATGATTACAAAGACTTGGTAATGGTATTGGTTTTTATTGTAGGACAATGAAGATTGGATGTGACAGTTAGAGTGCTATTTGTTTGGCCAAAAATCTTATGTATCATTCTCATAATAAGCATGTTGATGTTCAATATCACTTTGTGTGAGAAATAGTGGAGAATGGTAAGGCCTTGATTGATAAGGTTGACACTTTGGATAATGTTATAAATTCTCTTATGAAGCTAGTGACCATAGATAAGTTCTCTTGGTGGAGGAAGGCCATGAGCCTTCATCACTGTACTTGATTTACTATTTATATCTCTTGGATGTAATTAAAATGTATAATTTCAAGTGGGAGAATGTTAGGTTAGGTGACATTTACCTTGAAAACCTATGTCTCCATATTTTTTGGAAAGTGTCCTAGGGGACATAAGAGAAATTCAATTAATATTAGTGATTGTACAATTATGTTTTCATGAGGAAACTCAATGTTGGTGAAGGTTACACATCACTAGAGGACCTAACCCATGGGTGCATAATAAATTAATTAATATGCACAAGGCTCCAACATGGGTGCCTAACCCATAGCCTCTTCATCTCCTATCATTCAAGATACTTCGGTCACTGTTCAACTTCTAGATGGAGAACCAATGGACACTTGTTTCCTTCTAAACTTGGACTAACCTTCTTATTTTTTGAGTCAACTTTATGCATGTTATATGAAGTCACCTTGGTTCCTCATACCTTGGTGCATAGTATCCCATGCTATATCAAAATAAGTGCTTACTACATAGTAGTTTTAATTCAGCATTGCAAATCCCTGCATCTATTTATCATGCATGCTTCTAATCCATTAATCCTTCATTCCTATCCCCCATCTACCTATCCTATTTATTTTCATTACTCCATGTAATCCTTGATTTTATGTGCACATGAATCCTCATCCATAATTTTATCTATCCTCTCAACTTTCTCTTGAAATAATCATATACAAATAATCCATCCTACTTACTTCTCAGTCATTTCATTATCCCTTTATTCCTTTTACTCTAATATAGACTTTTAGTCTACACCTTTTTTTCTCCATCTATTTCCATCCATTTCATTAATCCCCCTTGCTTCTAGTGATCCCAAATCCCAAGGAAATCCTCACCCATGTAAACTAGCAAAAAATATCCAATCACATATTTGGTATCGTTCCTCGCCTTGTTGTAAACCTTGATCCAAATATAATCATCATAATCGAGATGTACCCTTCCCAATTCTTGTGTTGTTTCAAGATATATCGGTCCCACACCAACAACACTCTAATCATTATTATTGGGATGTATCCTTGTATTCTTCTAGAATATATCATTCCCACCTCAACAACACTTCAATCATCATTATCATGATGTATCCTTCCCAATTCTTGTGTTGTTTTGGGATATATTATTCCAACATCAACAACACTCCAATCATCATCATCAAGATGTATCCTTCCCAATTCTCATTTTGTTTTAGGATATATCATTCCCACATCAACAACACTTCATCCATCATCAATCAATCTTGTCTTTTCAACTTGCTCGGGGTAACATCATATTTGTCCTTAATTCTCTTTGTGCTTTCTTGCTTGCTTTTCATCTCCTCCTTCCATTATCGCTTCCTCCTTCCATCTCTCCAAGGACTATGTTGCAAAGGAATAAAATTCCCCACTCTAAATATATCATGTGTGATGAGGTAGGAGAGATGGAAGATAAGATATTGGGAAGATAAAGGGAGGTAGATGGATGGTAACATGATAGGTGGATAAAGAATATGATAGTGTTTGAATGGAGGGAATGTATTCCAAGAGGGGTCCAAAGATGCATAAATATTTTCCCCTATCTTTATCAAGATTGTAAGGAGGATGGAGAAATGATAATAGATATGATGATGGGTGGGGTAGATAGGTTGGATGGAGGCGATGGAGGATGGGGGTGCTTAGAATGAAGTTTCCCCAAATTATGGAGAGAAAATGGATGGGGGGTTTACACATGATGTTTGGTTGCCAAGTTTTCATCATGGTATTTAACCAAGGCACTTGTTTTCCATGTTTTCACCATTGGACAATTTTTTCTTCTTACTAATTTTTTTTCTAATTTGACTTGTGCTTTTTGGATAAGTGTGTGGATGGAGATGGATGAGGATATGTATGTAGATAAATTAATTTGAAAGATAGGTGATAAGGAGATGGAGGAAGGCCTCAAGCAACTAGATCCATATCGAGGTGATAGGAGCCCATTTGGAGGGATTATTGGATGTTGGTACAACCTTATTAGGAAGGATGGACTATGCAAGGGCATGTGTTAAAGGGATTTAATGGGGGAGGAAAGTGTATGGATGGAATGATAGGAATGAATTATAATGGGGGAATGTTTCCAGGACCAACATTGGCACATATTATGATGGATGTTGAATTATTGGAGGAGAAATAGATGGTGGATGTGGGGATGACGAAGGAGTTATGGTAGTGAATTTTGGGATATAGGGACCCAAAATAGATTTAAGAGATGGAAGATAGGAATGATTAGATTTTGGATTAGAAACTTTGGGAGCCAATATGAAATTTTCCTTTGAATGCATTCCATATTTTTTCTTTTTCTTTTTTTTAGACTACAAGAATTGGGTAGCCCCTTATAAATTGTAGTGTGCATGGTAAATATTTTTGATGTGATTGGTGACATTGGTGTGACATGCCCTCTGATACCACAAGGACGGGGGAGACTAGACATCATGAACTCTTTCCTACAACAAGATGCTTTATCCAATCAAGCTAGGCCCCCCACCTTGCATATTTTTTCTTTGGAATCCACATGGTTTTGATTTTTATTTTGGTGGGCCTTTGTGGCCTTTGGAATTGACTGTGCTTTTGGATTAAAAGTATTTTTTAGGGGACATGGTGATCTTGAGATTCATGTGGATGTTTAGTTGTATGTATTATTATTTTGGTATCAAAATTGATTCCAATTGCAATGGTATGGGTGCAAGGAGATGAATGACATTGAGGGAATATGAGTGGAGTGATGGGGTAAGGATGTTGGAGATGGTACACAAATGGAGGATGTTGAATGATGTTCATGTAGGTGTGTATTTGTTGATCTTGATTGGGGGTTATGAGAGTGGGATGTTTATGATAGGTGATAGGGATAGATGATAGGTGGATGAGGGGAGGAATGAGATAAGATGGAGGATGGGATTTTGGTATAGAAGGTCCTAAAATGAAATCATTAGATGGAGGATATGTGATGGTGGATTGTGGGAGTATATATAAAGACCCAAAATGGATTTGGAGGATGAAGGAGGGTTATGGATAGTTGATTTAGGTGTGTATGATGGGTGAGGAGGGATGGAGACAAATGGTTTAGAAGAAGGATGGAAAAATCCTATCATTATTTTGGAAGACACTCACTTAGGTTTTCACAAAGATTGTACCAAAAATTTTGTATTTATTGCCTTGGGATATGTAACCAAGACCTTATGCTTGTGGATTCTATTTGATGTGTATGGGCTCCAATGTACCTTTCTCATGAAGGCATAAACCTTTTCCTTGATAGTTCATGTTCTTAAGCATTCAACTTATAGTAGGATGATTGCTATTTTGGAAGCATGATACAAGTCCATTATTAGGTGAAGGAGGATGGTTGGTGGATATGCTTTGTTCTTCTGCTACAAGAGAACCACCATGGGTCAATGTAAGAGGACCAAGGGGGATATGGAGGTGTTTTTGGGATAATTTGGGTAGGAGGTGATAAAGGATCATGATATGGAGTAGATGTGATGGTAGTATCTTGATTTGGATGAGGAGGTGATAACGGATTATGAGAGGGATAATGTGTGATTGTATGATCTTAATTTGGATGAGGGAATATATTGGTATGATTTGGAACAAGATTTTGGCATGTTTCAACTTGTGTAGGTAGTGTGATGGTAGAGGATTTTTGGATGGACCCCTCGGATGGGGTGGATGAAATAATGGAGGAGTCATTGGGTTCATGGGATTGTGTTTAGATAATAATAGGAGTAGGAGAAGTGGATTGGATTTGCGTGGTTTTGATAGGTTGGATGGTTTCAATGGTTTGGATAGTATTACAAGTGGGAAGAGAAATGGTGGGTGTCAAATAGAGAAGAGCCTCATCATTAATGATTGTACATGGTGGAGGGGTGAAATGACTCCACAACTTTGGGATGTGGATTTGGTGATAATTCTTTGTTCGGAGTCCCTAGATGGCATTTGGAATGAGATACATGTATATTTTAGGCTTAGGTGGAGGGTTGGGAAGAGATGACGGATTAGGGGTAGATGGAAGAGAGGGTAGTGGGAAGATGGATGTGATTATGGATTAGAGAATTAGGACTAGATGTTGGGTTGGGAATGAATGACAAATTACAAGTAGGTGGAGGATTAGAATTAGGATTAATGGGGGAATCAAGATTAGATGGAGGATGGAAGTATGACAGATTGGTGGGAAGATTAAGGTATGAGGGATTGGAGGGTGGAGTGAAATAGGAGGACATAGATGGTGGATTGAGGTAGAAGGAAGTGGATTTTGGATTGAGATAGGAGGACATGGATGGTAGAATGAGATAGGAGAAAATATTAGGAGTAGATGGAGGATTCAAATCGTTGATTGGAGGATTATGATTATGGATTGGGAGATGGTTTGGGATATAATAGGATGGTGGATTTGGACTATGGATGAAGGTGATCTAGTGTTGTTGTGCAAAGATAAAGATTGAGATATCACTAGGGGAGAAGATGGAGGAATGTATATTGGATGAGAGGGATATGCGAGTGATAGAGAAGATAGATATGTGGATAGGGGATAAGATGAAGATGTGGATGGGGGAGCTAATGGATTTCCCTTGTCAAAGGTAGCATAAGTGTTGCTAATGTGTAGACATGGAGGCATGATGGGATAGATTAGATGAGTGATTGGATTTTGGAAGACACTTGGGGCAAGCTTACTAGCAATGATAGCATCAAAGGGGTCTATTTCCTACTCATCTTGATCAACAAGACTTTCATCATCATCCTCAATGTAATTGGGATTTGTCTTGATTACCATTTTTGGTCATGTTGGGGGAGGACAAGGATTCATGATATTGGATTGGATGGGCATGGATAAAAGAACTGAGAAAAGATGATTAGAAGGTAAATGAAAAGGATTAGAAGAATGTGGAAGGAGGGATCTTAATATTTGTTTCAATATTATAAGACCTTAGATATGGATGTACTAAAGCTCAGGTTAGGATTTAGAGTAAGCTTAGATTAGGATAATTTTGATGATATGGTGGGAGGGTCTCCTAATTTCAAGGATGCAATTAAATTGATGAGGTGATTGTTGGAATGGATGATTGATAGTATCATCTCAACTATGGTTAAGATCCTATGTCAAAGTTTGATTGGATGGATTTACTACTTGAGATAGGCTAAGTTCTCAAGTAAGAGGAGATATAAATACAAACTATACCTCTAGTGCAAGGTGAAATAGCTTGAATGAGGGATTGCTAACTTGAGATAGGCTAAGTTCCCAAGAAATCATTATGATGGATGTTTGCTTTAGGACTTAGGATCTCGATTAAGTATCTGAGGTAGGATATGTGATGCTAGGTAGGATAGATGTCAATTAGGTATGTTTAAATAACTCCTTGTTTAAAGGGGATGATGTTTTGAATGAGTTGATGGTGGTCTATGAGACACAAGTGATCGTTTTGAGTTAGATATGGAGTGGAAAAATTATTGGATTGTAGTTTTGGAATCTAAAGAATGTTGGCTATCTATGGTATGAAACATTTGCTCTCTGGATTTTCTGAGTGATGTATTCACCCAATAAAAACTTAGAATCACCTAAGAAGACACAAAATCACCCAAGAACAAAGTGGATATGCCCAAGTAGAGACATAATCGCTCAACAAGGAATGATGGGTTTGAAAATAATTTTAGGGCATATTCGCCCAAGAAGGAGTGGATTTTCCCAAGTGCAAGGAAAATTTACTCAAGGATGAATATGACGACTATGGATGACTACCTAGGAAAATTTTCCCAAGAACAAATCGGATCCGCCCAAGTGTAGAGAGAATTCATCCAAGGGTGATTGGATGGAGATGGAAAAAGGACCAAAGATTGCAATCACAAAGAAACAAGATGAATGATGATGGGATAGATTGAAGATATGCACTGGTAAGCACACAAAGACACACTAGAAATCACATTCCTAGATTGATCAAGTAGACATGACAATTAGTGTAGGCTCACAATGCAAGTGCTAATTTTATCTACTTGCATCTAGATAGCTAGAGATCACAACCCACAAGGGTGAAGGTTCTCTTATTGATGGCGACCAAAAGGTGATGCCTCAATAACATCTATCTCAGTGCACAAAAGTATAACATGAGTAACTTTAGGGTATGATACACATTCCTTGCATCACATTAACTAACGACTAAATGGTCTTAAGCTAAGATGATATAAGGTGATCTAGTGCATCCTCTAAATACTAGAAGGGTGCATGATGCACATTTGTGAACACTAGCCCATGACAAGCATGGGTTGGGAATGGTAGATAAGTCATTCAAACCAACCCTGCACTCTTAACTCGATATCACCCAAGTATCAAAGCTTTGCTAAACACGACATGACTAGATTGAGGTACAAATTCCTTTTTCCCACTTTTATATATCTCACTAATTCACATGGTTGAGGTCATACCTTGGGCCTAGATAAATTCCCCAAGCAATCCTTCTAAAGGGAAGGAAATGTTATGCATTTTAAATCTCTAGGCTCACTCAAAGTGCAAGGAGAGAGCATATGCATAAGATATAACTCCTAGGAATACACAACAAGACTTATATTAATTTGTGGTTTCTGATTCCCATGCTCAACAAATGGTGCAAGGGCAGAGCATACACCAACTGAAGAATCCCAAACACAATAGACAAGGTTAATTGACCCTTTAACAAAATTGAAGTGTTTCTAAATTAGTAATTAAAAAAGGTCTTTTACTGCATACTGCAAGAAATAACGTTAGAAGTTTAAATCATTGATCTTCAACTATTTAAGGCTGCAAACAACTATTAGCATGATCATAAGGATAAATAAAAGTTAGCAAATTAGTACCAAAACTTATGAAAGTTGATTAAAAAGCAAGAAAATATAAACAAGTATTATACTTACAAGATTGCCCAAGTACAATATGGATCTATGAAATGATACACAACCACCTCAAAACTAACATAACCTATTAGAATTGTGAAAATCATGAAATGTAGGATCAAACAACGAATAAAAACACCTTCCATGCAAGAGAGATATAAACAACAATTTGCTATATCCTCAACAAAAAATAATTAAACAAAATGAACCTCAAGAGTCTTCAAGAGAGATAATACAATGAGAGAGAGTGCTTTATAATAGAAACCCTAAATGATAAAAGGATTAGATCATGACAAGTGTCAAAATCCTATGTGATGAGATATAATGATATAATAAAATTTCACTCTAGTTAACATAAAAAAACACTCCTAAGTTCAACTTAAGTGCATGAGAAAAAAACCTAATTAAAGATTAATTAATTATTAGCTAATGCATGATTACTCTAACAAAATCACCCAAGCATCATGCAACAACTTCAAAATCCACACAATCACCTCAAAATTGACAAAACTACCCCAAAATTAATGAAGTCACCCAAGTGATGCACAATCACCCTGATTTAAGTAGAGTCACCTTGATTTCCATGAAATCGCCTTAATTTCAACAAGACTGCCGAATAACTATGCAATTGCCCCGATTCAAGCAAGTCTGCCCATTTACAGAGAAAAGTCGCCCAAGTACCTGTGAGCCAATTATTTAATGAAAGGTCGAATCAAAGTCATCTCCGACCATTCACAAAATGTATCTACTCATATAGTCATGCATCCACCTCTATTCAAACTTGTAAATGCAAAATAACTTAACAAACCAAATTTTGATTAAACGACTCATGACATGGGTCCCATCGAGCATGCCAAAAATGTGCAAATGAAAATATGCTCAGTGTGAATTAAATTGCAATAATATCAAATATAACACAAAATCAAAGGCATGAGAATCTCAAACTGACATAAAATCGAACGAAAATGAACTATGTTGAGCCTCCCAAATTAAGTAGATTTGTACAAGATTATTGATTGTATGTGTGTTCACTAAATTTTGATAGCATAACGATGCTCCAATGATAAAATGGTTAAGTGTGAGATATATAGATTTTGAGGAAAATGGATGAAGTGTTAGGATTAGATCATGGGATCAAAGGCTGAGATAAGATGTGATCTCTCAACTCATGAGATTGTGTTAAGTGGAAAAATGAGATGAATTGAGAGGGATATAGGTGCTATGAGGTACCTTGTGTAAGATGCCTCATAAAGGAAACTCTTGTCTTCTCACTTAAAGAGGAAAAGAAAAGAATTAAAAATTCCTTTTTATGATTTTGAGGAAAATGACCCATACCCCCAAGTATAAGGGTCTTTTCCAAAAGGGGAGAGCATTTAAGGTTGAGTGTGAGGGGGAAGATTGTGTGGGGATTTGAAGTACGTTAGCCCACTTAATTAAGGATTAAGTGTGTGCACATGATTAGAGAGTGGATTAGGTAAGTGGTTAGGATTAGGATTAGAGGGGAAGTGAGAGAGTTGGAGGATGAGACATATGAGAGGAATTAAATAAATAAGAAATTATTTATTTAATTTTTAGGAGAAAGGGAGTAAGGATGAGTTTAGGAATAAAATAAAATAAATAAGGGGTATTCATTTAATTTAATAGATGAAAGGAAATAATGATGGGAATAGATGATATTAATTAAATAATAGGGATATTATTTAATTAATATAGAGGATAGGAAATCGGCCAAATTAGGGGTAATTTGACCAAGTGCGGTCAATTTTAGGTGTCTACAACATCCATTTCACACCCTCATACATTTGATCATCCTTTCTCATCTTAGAAACTTTTATGGAGCAATCACAACTAGGATACCTTAATTTGGTGCACTAAAATGTACTTGCATATTCATTCTTAGTTATTGCTTACTATTTGTCACCTTTTTATACATTTTTGAGGGTCGACCTAGGGGAATATGTTTCCTTGCATTAACTGACAATCCTCTAAAAGGATTTCTAAATACTATCATTTTTAGAGTAGAGAAGAAGGTATAGTAGACAATTACAAAAAAAAAAACATATCAAAATAAGATCATACAACCCTATAGATTAGATTTGTGTGGCATAAGAACAAATCTATGGATACACAAAGGACCCTAAGGGACATACTCAACCTAGGATAGAGCACAAATTGAGCACAAAATTTGAGACAACACATAGATAGAGAAGTATCGTTTCCAAAGTAATAATACAACATATTCAATAATAAGTAATAATACAACATATTCAATAATCTTCATCAAATCCACTTATTCTTCAATCCCCAAATTATCTTTCACATTATATTTAATAATTAATTTGAAATTACATTAACCCGCAACTAATAATTATTAATGTAAATTAATTTAAAATAAATTATAAACATTTTATTTAATTAACCTGCTTTATTTGATATTATAAGTAAAAATTAATTTAAAATAATTTTGGTTCTTTTCTTTAACGTTGTACAAAATAAAATTCTCGAGATGCCTATACTTAGGTACATCTATTTGGGTTGTTCTTTTCACAATATAGAATCCATGATTATAACCGGCTACTGGTCCAACCGACAGCCTTCATTACTTTAACGATTGGCCATTACTTACCCGCCCCTCATTCCGGGGTGGTTTCCAGGTAATAACACGTGTGATCGCAATTTCAAATCGGACTGGAAAACAGCGAGTGATTGCATCATTTGGGGGGCGCACCACCTCACTAATATTCAATTGGAAGCCACATTTCACGTTTCTAGCACTCCAAAATTCAATTGGAAAGCCACATTTATCTGAAACACGGAGAGAAAAAGGGGTCAATAAAAGTAGTAATCAGTAAGAATATGGTGGGGATCTTCTCACGCTTAACAGTGACCAGGTCCGTTCATCACACTTCTCAACCATCATTGGTATTGGTATGATAACTTTTCCACTGTATTCTCTCTTTAATTTTTGTCCTCTGGATATTCGAAATTTTAATTATGCATTTGGTGGAAGAGGGGAAGGCAATTTGACGAAAGAAAACAAAAAAATACAATTGGGGGACATGGGGATTAATCACTGTCGACCATCTGTAAAAGTTTAGATCTGCATCCTCGGACACTGTAGTTTCATTACGTTGGGTTCAAAAATATCTGATACACTGGTGTTTGGTATTGTGTGGGATTTTATTAAAGGTCGGGAGTAAACCATGCCATGAAACGCCCACTGATTGGATACTGTCTTTTCTTTGTTTCTTGTTTGGTGATTTTGTCTTGTCAGAGATCACAAGTTCAATTTCCAGGGAAAGTGATCGAGGCCTTAAAAACCCATGTTGTAGAATATTCCCTTTTAGGTTGATGATAGGTCACTAGTTCGATTCCCAAAGCATAGGGCTTTGGCCTTCAGTAACCAGGGTGTTGTGTAAGACAATGCTTTCGTTCGGTATTTGATGGGTATCTTGGGTTTTTTAACTTGTCGCATTTCGTTGCAGGATGAGAAGGAAGGGGGAACCCACTCTGGCAAGGACTTAGCAGGTGGTTCGGCAGATATCCATGGAGTTGAACCTACAGAAGAATTCAAACCTGTAGAACATCCTCTGGAGCCCCCAGATAAGGATCAGCCTGTCAAATGCCCTCCTCCTGAGCCATCTATTCTTCATGTAAGTGCGATTTCCTTTTTTTATTGTTTGACGCGTGGGGTGAGCATCAGTTGTGCCTACTTTCTCCATCATCAAGAAAAATAGGCATTGCTAGGAGACTGTTTCGTGAAACTGAAGTAAAGCCGTTGAAAGATTTGCATCAGATCGAAATGCAAAGAAGTTTCAGGCAACATTTTAGAGTATTGGTCTATTGTTGTATGGTGTAGTACCCATATGCAATAATTAGAAGTGATGCATCCCAAGCTAACTTCACTTGCCACTTACTAGAATTAGTTGGTGAGCTGTGCAGTACTTGTGATTCATGTCTCTGGATTCTTGACTACAAGAATATTTTATCAGGAGTCTAATTAGCAACTCACTAAATTTATAAATGAGGCACCTAAATAACATTTCTTTTTAGGAGTTCATCTTTTATATAGATTGTGCTTTTTCTTTTCAGATGTAAATAATAAATATTAACCTTCAGCTTATTTTTGTCTATTATGGATTTTTAAATTTATGCAACTTCCAGTTTTTCATTTCCAATCATTGTTTTGTCTTCTCAGCTTTGTTGGATTTCCTTGTTACCGTTTGTTTGCTGTCTCTCTATGTATATTTTTGTGTGACCAAACGATGCATATCTAATTCTAGGGTTTGATTTAATTATTTTCCTCATTGAATAAAATGGATTTTCTTACTCTTTGCAACTGTTTTTGTTAATGCCTTGTTGATATTAGTTTGGCACTTCAACTATATTTCCTTGTGTCAGAAATTTAAGCTTGTATAAAGAAGATAAAAAAGGATAACTTGAATAAGGGAAGACTTCTTGTCACCATTATAAAGAGAGACATTAAAAAAACTCCAGCCTAGTACAAGACGAGGAATCATGCTTATATGATGAGCAGAGGGGAATGTCCTGAAGAGATATGGATAATTCGTGGAAATTTTCATAAATTTATTAATATGGGATGAGCAAGAATGAAATATTTTACTATGATTATTGCTGACTATGCAAGCGCCGTGGTTTTCGAAATTGAGTTTCAATCCTCTTAACTCTCAGCTAATGGAAATTGGTAAATGATTCCCAAATAGCAAGGCTTAAAGTTCTTTCAAATTACAAACTAAAATATATACCTATATTCTAACATACTTTTTTATTTTTTGATTGAAAATTGAGGGATCTGTAGGGGCTCTCACCCACACCATGAGGAACGTGATTACAGAAATTACCAAAAGAACTAAAACAACACAGAGAACTCAGAGAACTCAGAAGAGACCAAAAATTGAGCCAGCAACCAACCATAGAGGAAATTAAACCATTGACATTTTAAGATCACAATGGCAAAAAGAATTAGATAAGAAGCCAAAGGTCAACCCTAGGAACACCCAAGAATCAAATCAAGAGGCTGTTACTGCCTTCCTACTCTGACAAGAGAGGAGGCTTTCCATCATCTACTGGGAGCCTTCCTCAATCATCTCTCACACCTCCATTTGAAGTATTTCTACTTCAGTTCTACAATCGCTCTACATAGATGAGCTAGCTGATACCAAATTTTTGGAAGAGGTGATGCCCTCTTGACAATTCAGCACAATCTCATCCATATCAAGTGCCTGGAGTTGGTTCATCAAAGAATCTGGACAAAGCTTCCCATTCAACATATCGAGAGATTCCTTAACCATCTGAATCTCTGGCTCCTTAAACAACCACCCAAACATTGCCTAATTGCAACTTGACATAAAGCAACAATGATTTCTCCAAATAAAATCCTCATTGGATGTACCCTGTTTAGGAATCCATTTCTGCAGTAAAACTTTATTTCACCCATGAACCCTTTGAGGAAAAGAGTAACCTGGTCTTTATAACCAATCTGGTTACAAGAAAAGCATCTTATATGCAATCCTTCGTAGCCTGAATATTGTAACCAAGAGTCAAAAGAGGATTGCAAGTTTGGAGAGCAAGGAACAAGGTTGTAGAGATACACATACACAGACGCCCTAGGAAACTAGTTGAACTCCAAATCTGAATCCAATTTTACAAAATTGCCTACCTTTTCAGGTAGCAGTTGAATCCTCTTTGTAGATTTGTGGATGAGGGGAAGGCTGTGGAAACAAATCCAGAAGGGAAGCTTTGAGAACATAATCCTCTGGATAAAAAATGGTTGTCAAGGACAAAATAAACCCAATGTACTGTGAAACCACGACCCATTACACCAAACATAATTGTGATTTGAAACAGAGTGAGAGATTAGAAGAAAGAATTTCTTTGAGAGAAGGGAGATTCTTGAAAGCTCATCAATAGTTAGACTCCTTCCCATTAACTTTCCAAGCAGGGAGATACCTTCAAGACTAGAGGAAATCTTAGCCAGACTGTCATTAGGGAGCATTACATTTAGTGGGGAGGCAGCCATTTTGAAGGGAAATCCCCCCCAAAGAGCTCAAGATTCCCAAAAGAAGCCTTGCAAGAATCAACAAAGCATTTGGAACCTTTGAACTGAGATGTAAAGGCTTTGAAAAAAAACATGAGCATGGCCGACTCCCTCCTTTCAGTTAACTGAAAGGCAAAAATCTCCATAGGAATGAAAAGAGATTTCCACATTCTTACATTTCAGATAAATCATGTGGTTGAGAGATTGCTCTACACTTTTGCCATGGTCAACACCTTCATTTTGCTCCACTAAGCTTCTTGACCTAGATCCATGAAGTAGAGTTTCCTTGAACGGTGCCACAACCTCACCAAAGGCCAAACCATCTCCACACTCACAATAATGCTAGGGGTTGCAAACGGGATAAAAGCAGCTAAAAATCCACACTTAAGCCCACCCACCGCCTTTCTTGAGATGGGGTGATTGTCCTTTCTACTTTTACCAACATCCTCTTCCTCCCCCAAGTCATTTTCATTTGCTGATGCTGCTCGAATCCCCAAGTTGCGAGCCCTTAAACTTGTTTGTGTTCACACTTTCATTTCCTCCTGGCTTGGTTTGTTATATTCCAACACTATTAAGATTTTAACAATGGGTTAGTTAATTAGATCTAGACTTGGAAATGTTTTACATTTTTATAATACCCATCATAAATGTTTCTTTTGAAAAAAATGTTGCCTTCCTCTTGTTTCATTTAAGAATTTTGGTTATGAATAGATAGCTCTATAGAATATTATTTAGTACTATGGACGTTTTGAGAATGCAAAGCAAGAGGATAGACAAGATAAGAAGTGCCAAAAGTACTTGAGACTTGTGAGAGTGTTTCACTTTTATGATATTGCTATTAGGATTCAACCGTGTAGTTTTGAGTCAAACTCATTGACCCATGGTTCATGAGTGGTGGTTCGCAAGAACCCATCTCTCATGATGATGAATGGTCCACTTGGCACTCATTGCATCTAGGTGATGCTCCAGAGGTGAAGCACTGGGCCTTCCCGGGAGGTCACCCATCCCAGTACTACTCCAGCTCAAGCGCGCTTAACCATAGAGTTTTCTCCAAGGCTAAGCCCACTTAGCTTGGAAAATACCTCCTATGTTTCACTTTTGTTTGAAGTTTCTCTCAGATCTTGCATCCTCTTCCTGTGAGACCTGCCCTACAGATTTTGAATGCCTTGTCCTATCACATGGAAATTCAACTCCTCATCGTATTACACAACATTGAACTTTTAGTCCTATTGCAAAAACATCAAACACCTTGCCCCGTCATAAGAACATTGAACACCTTGTCCTGTCGCTAGAAGATTGAACACCTTGTCTTGTCATACGAACATCAAAAACCTTGTCTTGTTGCAAGAAGATTGAATACCTTGTCTTGTCACTAGAAGATAGAACACCTTGTTGCATTGTAAGAACATTGAACACCTTTAGTCCTAATGCAATTGACTTTTCACTTTAATAAGCTTTATAACTTGCAGGTTTCCAATTTACATGAGCTGTAGCCTGTAACTTTCAAATTTGTATTGGGTGGTCTACAACAACTCACCCTCTCATTATAAATTTCAAGTTCACACAAAATTATTTTAATTGAGGACATACCAATCAAGAATTATTTTGTAATTTAATTTTTATGTCAGTGTAAAAATTTTATTATTTATCTTTTTGCATACCATAATTGGGCCCATATCTTATTAAGAGACCTGTATAATTGTGGGTTCGAAAATTATTGAATGTCAAATTACAATTTTTAATTTGTTTATGTGATGAGGGACCAATGGAGTAATTTACAGGGTTACCCGGGGATGCGTCCCCCCTCCAAAATCCCCCGTCCCGGTTCCGGGGACGTCCTGGGTACTGGGGGACGGCTAGGGGACGGCAGGGGACCGTCCCCCTTTTTTGAAAAAACTCAGGAAACGTCCCGGGGACGGGGGGACGGCGTTGACCAAATAGGGACGGCTGACCAGTCCCGGGGACGGAAGGGGGACGGCTGAGCCGTCCCTCAACCGTCTCGGGGACGGCCGGCCGTCCCCTAC
The DNA here is from genome assembly GCA_007258455.2 of Sequoia sempervirens. Taxonomy (NCBI): domain Eukaryota; kingdom Viridiplantae; phylum Streptophyta; class Pinopsida; order Cupressales; family Cupressaceae; genus Sequoia; species Sequoia sempervirens. Next base: position 59,216 of record VDFB02267494.1, on the reverse strand, counting down.
GTTTTGAAAGCCAAAAACATAATTTTTTCAAAAAAATTGCAATCTTTAATTTACAAATTTTTTAATTAAATGGTGTGCGCCATGAAGGTTTGTGTGGTTTCGAAGGTCTTCATTTGGGCTTGGTGGCCGGGGCCGCCCCTCGACCCCATTGAGTATCGCGACAGGGAGCGCTCCCTGGGCGCTGCCCCGGACCCCGCGCTCTCGACCCCGCCTCCCTGATAGACCCCGCCTTTTTGGCCCCTTGACCCCATTCCCACCCCAGACCCCGCGAGGGGCACTACCCCTCAATCTTGTTGGGGTGTTTCCCCCAAAACCTCATTAAAACTATAGGTCTAAGCATGTTATAGGCCAATGATGAATCATGATCATTAAACCTACAAAATACATATCCCCGTTGCAAATCTTTGCATCTTTTGTAGTCAAAGCCATAATCAAGGATTATCTTGTTCCATACATTAGACATACGATATTGTATTTTGATTTTCATAACAAACTTTTAAACTATATGGCAGCAATGTAGCCTTTGGGCATTTTGATATAAGTTTATAAATTATAACTAGGAGGTTGTTTTATGATTTGTGTAACTGTATGTTAATTTTGAATGCGTATTGACTATTGACCTTGAGTATTGGCATAATGTTGAACACAAATGTTATATGTTAATGTTCTATAATGTGTATCATGCATGCCTTATTCATGTTATCTGTTAAATATTTAAAATTTCCCTATATTTTTTAAATTTTCCCTATATTTTTATATAGCCGTCCCCTGCCGTCCCTAATTTTGGCCTCAAAAATCGGAAACTTGGGGACTCGTCCCGCCGTCCCCTGCCGTCCCCGTCCCGGAAACTTGGGGTAACCTTGGTAATTTATCATGATTATTGCTGACCATGCAAGTGCCATGGGTTTTGAAAGTGAGTTTCAAGCCTTTTAACTTTAAGCTATTAGAAATTGGTAAAAGCATCCCAAACAGTAGGTCTTAAAATCCCTTAGATTATAAACTAAAATATATACCTCTATTCCAACACTTCTAATATCGCAACAGTGGACTAATTAATTAGATCCAGACTTGGAAACATCTTGCATTTTTATATTGACCATCATAGATGTTTTTTTGAAAAAATGTCACCTTCATCTTGTTTCAATTTAAGAGTTTTGATTATAAATAGGGAGCTCTATATAATACTATCTAGCACTATAGAAGTTTTAAGAATGCAAAATAGGAGGATATACAGGATAAGAAGTGCTGAAAAGTACTCGAAACTTGTGAGGGTGTTTAACTTTTGTTTGAAGTTTCTATTGAATCCGCTTGCATCCTCCTGCCACTTGATTCCTATCTCACAAACTTTGAATGCCTTGTCTTTTTATCTGGAACTCCTGGTTCTATCACACGAACATTGAACACCTTGTCTTGTCATAAGAACATTGAACACCATTTCCTGTCAAAGGAAGATTGAACGAACACCTTTGTCCTGTTGCAAGAAGTTTTAATACCATGTTTTGTTGCAAGAACATTGAACACATTGAGTCTATATGCATTTAACTCTTTGCTTTAGTGGTCACAATAATAGGCTCTATAAGATGCAGGTCTCCACTTTATATGAGTTGTAGCCTCTTAACTTTCAAAATTTGCAGTAGGTGGTGACCTACAAAATTTCTTCGATTCTTTCTAAATATAAACTTACACAATTTTTTATAATTAAATACATACAAATCATCAATTATTTTGTAATTTAATTTATATTTCAGTGTATACTTTTATAATTTTATTAGTTATATTTTATATATCATAATTGGGTCCTTATCTTATGAAGAGACCCCTATAACAATGGTTTCAAAAAAATGTCGAGTGTCAAAATGACATTTTTGATTTGTACTCGATACTAGATAAAAACATTCAAATATTTTTGTGCATCATACAACTAAAATGTCAAATGACTTTTGTTCATCCATCAGATTGAAACAGAAACTAGATCAATTGTATTCTTGTTTTGCTTGGGATTCATTGGCATGTGGCATAACTCTTATGCATGATTTGTTTATGAGACCTTGAATGTGGTCAAAACGTTGTGGTGAATGGAAGAAACAACTTTTTTTTTTTGGCTATTTGTTTTCCCTTAATTTTCAAATGGGAATAATACCATCAGTTGCATTATTTTGAAGCAATTAGAGGCCTTTTACAACTTTGGGGTCTATATTTTTCAACTTGAGTGCGTATTGACACTTGGTTGTATGGTGTCATCATGTTTGTGTTTCCCAAACAGAATCACCTTTCCATTGTTCATCATGATCAAAGATGTCTTCAATGGGATTATATTTCAAAAGAAAGGATGCAACATTGATTGTGGCTTGTTTATTTGGTGTGACAATGATGAGACTTTATAGTACACAATCTTCATTGACTTTATGGGGAGGAGGAGCTACTATCTTGCTATATATTTCAGTTTTTTTTTAGTTATCCAGGTGTTACTCTGCATATCATTTTATTTAATGTTTGCCCCTTTTTCTTTTTCTCCCTCTTCATCCTTTTATTGTCATGTTTTTCCACCTTTTCCTTTTATTTTCCTATTCCTTTTTGTAGGTAAGAATATAAAAAATACAAAACCCCCATCATACGAGGGAACTGTCTCTTAAATGTGGAAGAGAATCACTATATATGTGGTGATATTTTCACATACTGTTACAGAATCTCTTGTTGTCCACAGGCTGAGTCACTCATATTTTGCAAAGGATTGAAGTGACAAATTCAAACTTTTAACACTATCATAACTTGAAATTAGTTCAAACAAGTAGGAAATTTCACAATGTGGGAGAGTGTTGTGACCTTTTCACACATCGCCCCATTCAAAATGGGGACCCCTAAATTTTTGCTCCATTTTGGTCTTTTGGGCTTTGGTTTTTGTTTTTTCCTCTCATTCTGCTTCTTTTCCGCTATCTACTTTCCGGGGACGCTCCCGTCTGCAAGCTTGAACGTAAAATTTGGCCAAGTACTGAAATTAGGGTTTCACATCTTTAGGTCACTTCTGGATCAAATTGAGTCGGTTTGTCAGCTTTTGAGCCTAGCAGTGCTATTACAATGTTTTCAGCAAGTAACCCCTAAATTCTCACTGAATTCTGTCAACTTTCTATTTTTAGTAAGTGTCAGTTTAGGGTTGATTTTCTTAAGACTTTCACTTTCAGACAACTTCATCGCATTTTGAACACTTCAAGTTCAGTTCGGACAAAATTTGAGCAAAAACGGACGACTTGCTATTTTTAGCAGTCCAGCTTCCAGAGCAGATTTCGGGGTCTAGATGTTACATTTTCTGATGCATGTCCAGAGATTCCTTCTGGGTTTTTCGAGACCTTCGCAGTGATGTGACATGCAAAGCAGGATGACAACTTTCAGCACTCAGCCTTCAGAGGCCGATATTAGGGTTTGCTTAAATTTTTCAGCATTAGTCGACATATTCTTTCCAGGTTTCAAGAGCTTAGCAATGGTGTAACATGCAAGTGGAGCCGGTTACCTTCAGAAACTTACTATTTTTAGCCAGTGCTTGCATGTTGGAATTTTTTTGGGTTTTTCGGGTTTTGAGATTTTTCGGGCAGTATGACATGCAAAATCATCCAGCAGCCGGTTGGTCACTTTTTCAGCGACTTTCTATTTTTAGCAGGTACCACTTGGGCAGCTGCTCAGCACTTCGGAACTGCAAACTGATCGTCATGCAATTGAAATGGGGTCAAACGGAGTTCATCTGAGGAGCACGCACAAAATTAGGGTTTCAAGATTGAGAGCTAAAAATGAGGAGTCAGACACCAAAAGGTCCAAAACCGGAGTATCCATCATGATTAGTATCCTTCAAGGAATCTGCTGGCAAAATTTGAAGGCAATCAGAGAACTTGCTATTTTTAGTAAGGAATTCCAGACACGGGCTATAAATAGAAAGTCAATCTTGGGCGTCAGCACGAACGGGCAAATTTACCAACAACGGGCGCACTGTCCAAATTTCAAATCAAACGGGGCTAAGGACGTCTCAGAAACGAACACTTACTATAAATAGTAAGTCACTTCAAAAGTGGCTATAAATAGCAGGTCGGCATCAAATCTCAGCGGGTACAAATCAAACACGTGATGAGGGACCCTTGGCACGAATTTCAAGACGAACAGAGTTGTAGAGAATGAAGAATCAGATAATTGCTATTTTTAGCAGGCCGTGGCAAAGAAATTAGGGTTTCCTAAAAACAAGGGCGGAGCAGGACAACCATGCAGGAGCAGTATCTAGCCACAGTTATTGCATTTCGGGCGATTGACACACAAAATTCGGAGACTTTCTGAGTAATTTCTATTTTTAGCAGGTTGCTAAAAATAGCAGGTATAAATAGACTTCGGGCGTCAATGGCACAAGTCAGTTGAAATTCAGAGTAGGTTAAAAATCAGGCTTTCCAAGGTCAGAATTCAGTCGATGGCGCAAAATTCAGAGAACTTTCTAAAAATAGAAAGTCAGGGCAAATTAGGGTTAACAGAGAAAAATCAACCCGAATCTGGCGAAAGGCACAAAATTCACTAAAACGGATAAAATTTGGAATCCAGCATCAAAACCCACCTTGAGAAGCTGAAGGGAGATAGAAAATTTTCTAAGTCTAGAAAACTGGAAGTAGGCATGGTCATATGCGCCCTTGGAGTCAAAGGATGTAGAATTTTGTCTAAGGTATAAATTGAAAGTACCATGTGATAAATGCGCCCCCCCCCCTTTCCAGACTTGAGTAAAGGTTATTAAAATTTCCAAGGCATTAAAATTGGATGCTTAACCCCTCAAATGCGCCCCAAACTGAATGTTGACCCTTCTAAATGCGCCCTTGGTGTTGAATAATTTTTTTTTTCTAAGGCGTTAAAATGGAAGCTCATGGGTCTAGATGCGCCCCTCTTTAAGGACCTAGGAATTTTGCCTAAGTGTCGAAATTGGATGCTGGGGGTCCCATTTGCGCCTGGCAATGTGAAAGATGATAGCTTGAAATTTGGCTAAGGCACAGAAAATGGAAGTAGACCATGTTGTATGCGCCCAAGGTCAACTTAAAGGTTGCTAAGTGTTAAATTGGAAGTTCACCCATGCATATGCGCCTAGGGTGTTGAAACTAAATGTTGCCCATGTTATTTGCGCCCAGGGAGATTAAAAGTTAAAAATTGGTTAAGGCGTAGAACTGAAAGTGGCAAGGGTCAAATGCGCCCAAGGAGGTTGGAGTGTGAGATTTAGCCTAAGTCATGAAACTAAGAGCACAACCCTTGATATGCGCCTAAATCAAAAATGGACGTCCATGGGTCAATTTGTGCCCCTCTTCAAACTGGAAGCTGGACTTGATATTTGCGCCTGAGAGCATAACCCTTAATTTGCGCCCAAGGTGATTGGAGTTTGAAATGCGTCTAAGGCAAGGACTTGAAGCTGAGGGTGAAATATGCGCCTTGAATTTGAAGCCATAAGAAATTTTTCTAAGGCAGGAAAAATGGATGTTGGTAGGGTGATATGCGCCCAGAGCCTTGAAAGGAATATTAAGCCACGAAATTGAAAGAACACCATACCATGTGCGCCTAAGTCAAAAATGGAAGCACCACATGTCATATGCGCCCAGGAAGATTGGAGATAATAAGCTTTAAAGTTCGAATTTGACTAAGTCCTCAAATTGAAAGCCCGTACCCTTATATGCGCCCTTGTATGTAAGTGATGAAATTAAAGCTTAGCATGGTTAGTTGCGCCTGGATTGAAACTAGAAGGAGGGCATACCAAATGCGCCCATGATAAAAGTGGAAGCGAGCATAGGCATTTGCACCCAAAGCTAAAGAGCGAAATTGGAAGTTGATGATATGAAATGCGCCTCTGGAGAGTGAAATTGAAAATTCCATGTATCATATGCGCCCAGCAAAGGGTGGAGGCGTTAAAATCTCTAAGGCATTTGGATAGAAGCTTGATACCCCAATTGCGCCCAAGCTGAAGTTGAAGGTCAGAGAACTTTCTGAAAATGAAATGGAGGTAGCACGTGCTAAATGCGCCTAAGTCAAAGCAAAACTTTTAAGAGGCGTTGGATTTTAAAGACTCATGATATTATAAAGTTTGAAAATTTCATCTAGATGTTTAAAATAAAACCTCCTATATCCGCCTTGAGATAGAAATATTGAATTTTTTCTAAGTACGAAAAAGCTGAATGCTCATGGGTGTATTTGCGCCCACCTTTGAAAGAGGAAATTGGATTTTAAGAAAACTAAAAGGCGTTAAAATTCAAAGGCTTAGCCTATGATTCAATAATTGACCAAGGCGTTTAATGTGAGAAAAAGTTAAAAAGCGTTGGATTTAAATGTGTGGGGAAGAATAAGTTCTAAAATGTTTAAAAATAAAAATTAAATGTCCCCCTTCATGATTTACGCCTAGACTGAAGACTGTCTACAAAATCGAAGGCGTTTAAATTTTCCAAAGCGAGATTAAGAATAAATTAAAAAGGCGTTGGAAGTAACATAATTTCTCTAGGCGATTAAATTTCAAAATTTGCCGAAGTTGGAGAAATTAATTTAATTATTTTCCTAAGTCAAATTTTAAATTCCCCTTTAATTTTTAACCCATGAAATTTTAAAATTTCAGACGATTTAAACTTGGGGAATTTATTTCAGAGTCAATTACGGATGGAAAATAAAATTTCGCCTAGCCGATTTAAAGTGTTGATGTCAAATTTTCACAGGCGCTGGAGAAATAAATTAAAATGGCAATTAAATTAAATTTTTAATAAATTAAAAATGCCATTTTAAAAGGCAGTTGAGATTATTTCAAATCGGAGCAAAAGTGATTTTTCGAGATAACCGGCAGTCGGGAGGGAAGTTTTGAATTTGAATTGAGGAAAGAATCTCCCTGAATAGCAAATCGTCATAACAACTGCCAGACGACTGGAATATTCCCTTTTAAATTTAGCAAATGCGTCAGTCATGATGAAGGGAATAAATAGCATCTGCTAAAATTAGCACCGGCTTTTGGCTATAAAATTATGAGGATTTTCATTCTCATCTCACAAAATTCGAAGTACAGATTTATGCTGGTGAATTGAGAGAAGATTATTGAGTTGTGAGATTTAATTTGAGAGTTGCTGAAAGTGTGAAGTGTTAAGTTCGATTTTCGCAAGAGATTGAAGTTGCTGAAAGTTGATTTCTTGAAGTTGCTGAGATTCAGAGTTGCGAAGTGCTGCGATTCGAAATAAAGTTTGAAGGGTTAAGCATTTTTATTTCTTCACGTTGCTGAGGTAAGTGCTCGAAGTTGCTGACACTTTTTATTTTGCTGAAAGTTGAAATGTTTTCGAAGTTGAGGGTTGAAAAAGCTGAAATCATTTATTTTTGCTGGAGGTTGAAATTGTTAGAATTCAAAATTACTTGAGCTTTAAATTTTGGAAATTGCTGAATGTTAGAATCAAAGTTGGTTTTAAATTGTTGAGGCTTGCTGATTTGAACTTGCTCGTTTAAAACTTTCAAACTTATTTAAACTCTTCGAAGTTGCTGATGTATAACTGTCGAAAAGCTGATTTGAAACTTGGTAATTTATAACTGGCAAGCTTGCTGATTTTAAATATTCGAAGTTGCTGATTTAAATGTTGCTGAAACTTAACACGTTTTCCGAAGCTGAAATTGTTGGAGTTAATTTCTTACGGGGAGTTGAATATTTCTTTTGGCTGCAAGTTGTTGAAGGTTGAAGTTTAAATTATCGAGAAGTCAAAGTTGGCTGCTGAAGCTATTAACTTGTATTTATTTTTGCAGCCAACTCCAGCCGCCAGTCGTCTCGCGTGATTTTTGTTTTAAAAAGTTGGAAGTGTAATGTTTGCTCCTTGTTTTGCAGATGGCTGATGGACGAAAGGCTGATGTTGCCGGAACCAGCAAGGCTGGAGCAAAGGCTGGGAACAACGAAGCTGGCAAAGAGAACGCCTCCAGGCAAGCGATTATCAAGGGTCTGAAGAAGTCCTTTATCCTGGAGTCGAAGATTGTGTCAAAATTTGGCAACTTGACGGACACCAACCTGGGGCCTTTCAACCTTGAGGCATTCATGCGCAGAATGTACGGACAAGGTGGCAATCTTCCTACAGATGCATCACGCAACATCGTCAAGAGTGGGTTGTACGCGGCAGCAGGGTTCCAACCAGCAGTCCGTTGTCCCGAGTTGATCCTGGAATGCGCCAATTTTTACAACTCCGAGGATCGGATTATCAGTTCTCCAGATGGTATGATAATGGCTAACTTCGCTCCTGATGCAATTGGCGAGGCGTTTGGGATACTTGCTACGGATAATATGTTGTATAAATCCAAGGCAAAGGCTGACAAGATGTACGCCACGACCTTTGAGAAGTGCATGAAGAGGATAAACACCACGTGGATGTGAAAGCCAAAGCCTCCTGCTGCCAGGCTGCCTAAGCAGATAATCTCAGAGGAGCTGAAGCAAGAGTACTGCGACATAATTATGCTGCTCAGTAGAGTTAACAGCAGCTCGCAGTCGTTTGTGTTCGAACCTTGGATGTTCTTCTACATCAGTGTAGTGCTCGAAGGGAAGGAGCAAGTAAACTGGGCGCAGATGATAAGTGATAATATTGATGAACAGTTCCAGAATCTCAGGAGAACGAAAACATTTTACATGAGCTCGTCTGTTATTTACATGCTTGCTCGAATGACCAAGTATAGAGGGTTGGCGTATCAAGAACCAATTGGCTGTGGATACAATCAGTTCAAGATTCACCAGTCCTACAGACAATTGCATCTTACGCACACTGGTGACTTCCAAAGAGTTAATGATGCTTTTACCATGTACATCACAAGGACCCTTCAGCAGAGGTTACAGCAGAGGATATCCGAGGAGGCTTAGATGCTGATAGAAGAGTATGGGTGTTGGTTCGTCCAATTCCCGAAATTTACCTATTTAAGGCTGCCAGGGTACGATTCATATGTATACAAACTACCTAGGTACCCCACCAACAGAATGATACTACTTGAATTGTCTAGGCAATTGGTGGCCTACGACAAAATCATAAGGCGAAAGAAGGGAGGCTTGCATTTTCCCATTGTGTTGGGAAATTCACTCGAAGAATGCCCTACTCTGCAGGCAGCCAAAGAGGCCGAAGAGGAACTGAAATTCTACAAGTTGACTCTTTATACCAGCCGATAGGGTTTTGATCCTAAGGGAAAGATTGGGACAGTGCAAGGTGAAGAATACAGACACAGAGCTCACCTGGAAGACTTTTGGGCGAATGCTGGAAGTGAGGATGAAATTAGAAAAAGAATGTTTTCAAGGCTGCCTCTAAAATTAATTAGGGAGTGTGAAGTTATCCGGGTGCCAGATCAAGTCGAGGAGGATACTAGGGTCACCCATCCGGATTATGAAGCAGTAAAGAATACTCCGATTCCACCAGTAGATTGGGCCGAACCAGAGATCGCGGATTTAGACACCTTGTCTATTCCCGTCCTGACTTTCACAAGGGCTTGGGTAGATGAGCGTGTTAACAGATTAAGGAGAAGGTCAGTTGCCCTCACATATGACCTCATGGGTGATAAAAGGCCGCCAGTGTCAACAAAGAGGAAGAAGCAGATCACACGAGGTCCAGAATCCAAAAGGGAGCCCGTTCAGCCGGAGCCTCAAGGGTCGGAGGACACAACATCCACTCAGTTGGTGACTCATTCTTCTAGTGTGCGTGAAGTCTCATTATTCGCAGATCAGAGAGCTAGAGAAATGAAGAGCCGGAGGTTGGAGAGGTTAACCAACCAATGCCGAGAGAAATAGATACTCAGAGTGTCAATGATCCTGAAGGTGCCAGTAAGCCAGATGAAGGGGAAGAAACGGATATGGACACCCACTTCGATTTTTCCTTCGGAGAGGAAGATGTTGGGACTCATGAGGGAAGTGATCAAAATGTTGAAATAATTGAGCCTCAACCAAATACTGCTCGAGAAGAGGTTCGGGAAGTAGAAGCAACTGAAGAGCAACCCCTGATCATTTATGATATTCAGCGCAATTGGCTCTCACAGGCGATCAGAAGGGACCAAGATGATGATGCGGACCTGGCAGTTGAAATGGAAGAACTTTTAAACAGAACAAGCAAGTCGCCTAAGCGGAAGAGGGCAAGAAAGTATACGAGGATGGAAACTAATGAGGCAGGTTCCCGCAGCCTTCATATTGCTGTCCCAAGGGAAGATCATGATTTGAGTGATGCAATGCCGGAGAATTACACGATCACCACAGTTGAGTTGGGACGTCCTTCCGGAGCGCAAGTAGTGGAAGAAGCTGAAAGTTCATTTCAGGCATTGAAGGATAGGCTGGTGAAGAAGGAAGGAAAGTACAAGAGATTGAAGAAAGAGCACAAGGCGTTGGTTGAGTATGTGCAACATCTCGCACATCCTGTTGCTCAAGATAATCCAGCAGCAGAGCTTCCACCAGAGTTGCCACGAGAGCCGATCAGCAGCCTTGAAGAAGTAAGGAGGGCTGTACGAGAAGGAGATAAGTGGATAAATGGTGTCCGCACTGAGGCAGAAAAGTTTATGGCGGATCTTGTCTCAGCATTTCAAAATGCCTCTGGTATCCTTTCACGCCTGGATGATGTTGAGCAAGCTTGGGGAGACACCCACATCTTTCAAGACAAAACTATCCCTCGTCTTGCTGTTTTGATGCGTGTGCCCACACAGACTTTGGTGAATGAAGGAGTAATCCAGGCAGGTGATAGGTATGATTTTCGTGGGTGGCATTTGGCGGCATTCACAGGGAAGAGTTTCTTTGACACAGCAGCTATGGAATCCTCCAGGATCAGAAAGGCTATGAGGAATATTCACGAGGGAATCCTCAACACGTTGGAGGCAGTGTTCGCCAAAAGGATGACTGCTGAGGAGGTTGAAGTTGAAGGGTTAAAGGCGAGGTTGCAGCCATTCTTTTCTGAGATGAGGACGTTTTCCCAGTTGGATTTTGAAAACATCTCCACGTTTTCAACAATCATTCAGAGCACGCAAGATTCTATCGAGACTTGGGGAAAGTCTTGTGAAAAGCACGAGCAAATGGTGGCCATCTTGGAGTATCAGCTGAATCTTACTCCAATTTCTGAGGAGGTCGACGCAGTGCTGGCACGATTCATAGCGTATGCGGTCCGAGAGAAGAGCAAAGGAATCCGGGTCATGGACGAGAATCTTATAGAAGGGTAGTGGGCATTAATTGCTCATAAGTGGTCGAAGGAGGAATCTGCTATTTTGGGAGCATTTATGACACCACTCCTCCACCTTCTGGCGGTTTTTAGGGCAAAACTTGTCTAGGGCTGAGGTGGCTCAATCTGAGCCCTCCATTGTAATTCGATCTGGACCGTCAGTTGAGACTGGCCAGCTATATAAGGGGGAGTCCCCCTCATTTGTACTCTAGTAGTAGCAATAGTCAGTATAGTGGATTTGAAGCAGAATAGAGAGTAGAAATTTTGAGTTATAATAGTTTTCATTTGCATTGTTGAAGAAGAAGGGGGATTCTCCCTTTGAGAATTTTGTAAGAGATTGTCACAAAAGCTATTCATAATAAAGCATTTCATTGATGGTGGATTTAAACTTTGTTTTGAGTAGTTCGTGAGGTTTCTTCTTCCTTTGATTTCAACTAGGATTTAATTTCATGCTAATAGTTAGACATGGATGTTTATGTTTGATGTAAGTGAGCTTCTTTATCCATACCACTAACGATCTTGCTGATGGTAAGCTCGTCTTGCGTGGTCAACTGGACATTTTGTACTTAACTTCAATCAAGGTTCGTGTGTAGTTATGCATCGTTGTGATGGTAGTTGCACTATTGAATCGTGATTTGAACATCATTTTATCCTTTGAAGATTGCACTTACTTTGTTGAAGCTGTCCAATAGGAGGCTAGACAATGTTTGTTCGAAGTTCATTGAAGTTGAGCATAACACCCATTTGCATTTAGATTAAAGTTTAGATTTTAGAAATCTCTGCAGCCATTCAAATTCCGCATAATCTTGGTTAGCTTTAGGAAATTTGCACTCTAAAGCCAAATCATTCGCACAAAAATCCCTCCCAAAAGCATATATTGGTTGTTACTACACGCATTCAGAACAATTATGTAAGTCCCCTCGTAAGAACACAGCAAATACACATCAACCAAACTGGGTCTATTCGCATTACAAGAACCTTGGAGTTGAAAGCGTGATCTCACTTGCAATCTTAGCACGCTGAATACTTTGTTCAAGAGAGAATAGGGTATCCGTTTGGAAACTTTGTTTTGACTCATTGGTGCGGTCACAAAAACCACGTCAACAGAGAGGTCATCTATTGCATGATTTTTTCCAAATCCTTGAATCTTGATATATTTCTACCCATATAACAACAGACATACATATCTGTTTATGTATTCATATCCATGCATATAATATAGGAATGTTAGCAGACCACATGGAGTCCATCCTTGGGGGTTGGTGATGCATTTCTCATATCCCCAATGTTTTGTACACAAGGGATGCTTCAGCAATGTCCATGTCCTTAAAACGTAGAGACCAACATGAAGACATCTTGTGAATGATTTTTCCTACTTGGGGACACCCAAGGGTGGGTCTTGGAACAATTTTTGGACTTCCCATACTAAATAGGATGCATGTACATCCCCTCAACAAAAAAGGATGCGTGAACATCATCTAGTGTAGAATTAGATAGATAAAATTAAAATAAAAGACTCTATTTTCTTAAAACAGCCCACAAAATTTTTGTGTTATCTAATTTATTAATTTATTGTAAATCCTTGTTTTATCATTAATTAAATAATAAATTGCCTTTAAATCTAATAGATGTTTATTTTGTGTTCCTTGAAAATTTGGGGACTTGAGTCATCCTCGGATCAGATTTCATGTCCCTTTATCCTTGAAACTTGCTGTAACATCAGAATAAAATGTTAACCCTAAACAGTTGATCTAGTTACCTTTCAATATCTCTTATTGCTAGCATAACACTGTAAGTCTATTAACAGAGAAAGTATGACTGTACAGTTAAAATTTCATGAATTTAAATTTCATTGAAATCTGGGAAGATGGTGTCAAATCAAATCATAATTGTTATTGATTGATGTAATCCTCCTTTGAAAGACTCTTATCCGTGGTGAATTTGGCTTCTCTAGTTGAATTATTCTCAGTTGTTTATTTTACTGGTTTATCCGTCCATTTTATAAAGTATTCCTTACTTTCTTTGTTTCTTGGTTTTCTTGTTCTCTTTTCCGATGGTGTGTCAGGATTGTAGCCTTGTTGTTCTGCTGCTTCTTCAACATCAACATAAGGTGGAAGGATGTTTTTGCATCTTGATAGGGATTTCTTTAAGTTGGCATGAAATAGTAGGTGTACTTTTATATGAAGCGGTAAATCTAACATGACATTTCAACTATCTTTTGTAATATTGTAAATGGTATCTGGTATCTTGAAGATAATTTGGTGCATTTTCTTATCAAAATATCATTATTAGGAACAACTCTTTGATATTAATTGTTTCCCACTCCAAATGATTGAGATGTCACATGTTGGTCTTGGTACAGTTTTGCTTTCACTTGAGCTCTTTCCATGTTTCTTTTAGACTCATTTGGTTGTTCATGCATCTCATGTAACATATGGTGTGATACTTTACCATTTCCTTTACAGTTGTGGTGAATTTAGTCTCAGTGGTGTAAATAGTACGGAAATATTTCAATGTATCTTTTAGACTCATTTGGTTTGTTCATGTGTGTCATGTAATATCTGCTGTGATACTTTATCGTTTCATCTAAAGTTGTGGAGATATAGCTTTATTGGTATAAAGGGTTAGAAGCCATAGACAATCTTTGAAGGGGCTTATTACTATGGCTGAATGTATGCCATTGATGTAGTTGAATTGTACACAACATAGTTCTGTTCCACTGGTTGAATGTGCACTGTTGTTGCCACTGAATTCTACCAATCATAGTTGCGTCTTGTGGTTGAATGAATGCTATTATTGTAGGTAAATACCAACAGAGAGTTATGCTTGCTGAAGTCTTTGCCTATTTGTGACAACCTTTACTTTCTTTCTGTTTGTATGTTTGATTATAGGTTATCGTCATTGCTAACTTTTAGCTATGTTTCAAAATATCTTTCCATAAGTGGATTTAAGATCCCTATCGCTAACAATATTGTTAGGTAGACTGCACTTCAGAAATGTTTAGAGTGTTGAGAATTGGTACAAGGTTTGACATTTTGTGTATCATCTCATACTGGATAAAATCATAAATCAAATACATACCTGGTGTTGTCATTTCCTTTAGAAGTTTTGAGGTAAATATGTGATAGCCTATGGATATGCTTTCCAACTAATTGTTTGATATTGTAAGGGCAATAAGTTTTCTGTAAGAGATCCTATTTTAACTTTGTTTACTCTATAGAATCATGTGTTGTAGCATACTTTTCTTTGTATTTTACATATTCTTATAATATATAATTTCTTAGTGGTTTTATATGCTTTATTTCTTTCCTCATGGATTCCCATGGGCTATCATGACATTTGTATAAAATCTTTTGTTTCGAGAGAGTTGTTACTAAATTTGCATTTTTGCAATAAAGTATGTTGTCTTCTAACCTTTATCTTTGTACAACTAAGGAGTATGATGATATTTTGGTCCTCTTCATCATTTTATGCTCTTCAATAATTTCTTTCTTTAGGTCTTTACTAGTGAGAGCGAGAAGAGGTGGGTTTCAGATGGATCTTGTAGCTTCCAACTTACTGCTTGGAAATGGCTGTGCTGTTTCCCTGTGTGCCTTCTTGTTTCCTTGCTTTGGAACCGTTTCAGGGATGATTCCATTTTCAAATCCATTTCTGAAACTTCAAAATTCCGAATCTTGATCCCTCAGTGGTGATTACTGCAACTTAGATCCAATATTGTGTCTTTCTACAACAAAATCTAGTTAGCTTGTTAGAAAGAGGGAATTAATTGTCAAAATCAGCAGCCATAGGGATTTTTTCTCCTTATGCTCTCTGCTCTCATCCTGATGATGGATCACAAAGTGTGATCCAAAACGTTGATGCAAAAAACTATACACAATCGAATCCAGAAACCATTGCATAACAATTATCATGGATTGTGGAAATTTGATATCATTAAATGATATATGTAGTTGTAAAATATCAATTTGAGGCATAGTTTGTCTTGACTCTTCACCTTTGTGAATTTTCAATTATTAAGTAGAGACCTAGGTAGGTTTCAAACTGTTCTTGATTCCTGCTTCCTTGCAAAACGTGTCAAACTCCTTGAAGGTGTACTCCCCTCAATTGTCCGACCTTAATACCTTAATCTTCTTTCTTGTTTGATTTTCTACAAGATCCTTAAACTCTTGAAACTTTTTGAAGATCTCATCCTTGGTCTTCATGAAGTAAATCTAGGACTTCCTCGAGGAATCATCAATAAAAGATAAATGTATATGTTACCTAATAAAGAATCTGAAGACATGGGTCCACATACATCTGAGTGGATTAAATCAAGAATCTCTCCTGATCTATTCTAGCTCCTAGGAAAATCAACCTTTACATGCTTGCCGAGTGCATAGCCCTTGCATACTCATTTCTTTTCAACCTTGAAGTCAGGCAATCCTTGCACAATGTCCTTCAAGATTGGCAACGCTTCATAGTGTGCGTGACCTAGTCTTCTATGCCAAAGCGCAGACAAGTTGTCACCATCATGCACTAGAGCTCTCATAGGATCTCCTTGCAACTTGTATAGACCACCCTCTTGAACACCTCTGGCCATCTCTTCCGGATGAGCTGATCATCAAACTCAAACATATATCCAAGATCTGTGAGTACTGAAACTGAAAGAAGATTTTTAGTTAAGCTAGGTACAAGCAAAACACTAGTATGCTGAAGGATATTGCCTGATGGCATCTAGAATGAGATGTATCCCATTCCTGCAACTAGTTATGTGACATCATCACCAAGTCCTACTTGCATGCTTTACTCTTGCTCCTGAAGTTTGTTGAAGGCCCTCTTAGTAAGAGGTGATATGTTTGGAGGCTCCACTGTCCACATACCAGCCAGCACCAGACATGATTTTAGATTTTAGGCATGAGACCATAGAGAAGTGTGTCTCGAGCTTGGATGAAAGCTCATCTGCTCCAGCTAATGCTTCTGCACTCCTCACAAACTTCTTCAGCTGTTGCTGCTTGCCCTATCCCTTTTTCTCTGGACACTAAGAAGCAAAATGCCCAAACTTTTGGCACTTGAAGATGTAATGTGGCTCAAGTGCTTTTCTTGGTTAGAAGAACTCGAATTCTCTTTCTTCTCTTTTTGTTGACCCTTCTTGGGTTCTCCTTTTGTGTTACCCTTCTTCATCTTGTTGATGAGGGCAAGATTTTGCTTCTCCTTCACCATTCCTACAACAGTGTCCAGTCTGGTTTCCTCCTGAATGAGGTCATCCCATAGCCTCTCAAAAGTGGGAAGTTTAATCTAGGCACAAATCCCACAAACAAAAGGTTATCAAGAAGAAGAGAACCCATTTAATGTGATTTTTACTGGCTCTTCACCCTTGAACTCCTCTCCAATTGCTACAAGTTGATCGTGGAAATCAGTAATCTTCATCAAGTTGGTAGCTATGGTAGTTGTCTTGCTCATCCGTGTGGCTGTAGGCTTACTTTGCGGCAACATCTTAAAATTGATGTTGTCACTTTGATATAGAGTGACTAGAGCATCAAACATGTTCTTTCCAGTGGTCTTTATGGTGATGTGAGGGATCAAATGATCCTTTACAGAATCAAGGATGACATGTTAAGTTTTGGCCATCTTCTTCTCATGATCTGCTAATAACGTGGAATTAGTAGGCTCTGTAGCTGATTTCTCAATAAAGTTCCGCAGATCTTGCTCCTCCAACAACATTTGACTTGACATTTTCATGGGAGAAAGTTAAGAGGGACCTCCCAATCTGTCTTCATATCCAAGACTAAAAGTAGTCATATTTGAAAGGAAGCAAAGGTGCAGAACAATGCTTCCAACACCAATCTATGTTGGGGAGATAGTGTAGATTCATTCAAATCTTTAAACTGTTACAATGAAAACACATTCAAATACACGAATAAAAGAAAAATACCATAACGCACATATTTACATGGGGAAAACCTTTCCAGGTAAAAAACCCCACACCCCAAAAGCACAGTACTTTGTATTATCAGTAAGTTAGTAACAAACAATTACAATACAATATCAGCACTAAGCTTCTCCAGGTGTTCACCAATCTTCAACAAAAAACTGGGATAATGTTGGCAGCATAATGGTGTCTCAGAAATTATCAAATTTCAATCTTCTCAATACTCAAGGCATAGAATATTTAATAATTAACAACAGCAATGGATAGAAGGCTTCCGCACATGCAATATGCGAAGGAAAGTCAGAGTGTAAAGCTGAGTCAGAACTGAACGCATGGAATGATCACACCCACTAGTGGAGAAATAACTATCACCGCTGAAGTAGCAAGATTGCATTCATGTTAACTGCGTTGCATGTAAAAAGACTTCACTAGATGCATTGGTTAACTCATTATTGACGGTAGTTACAAACAATGCAACCACCCCCGTTGAAGGATCTGCCATCGCACATTCAACGAGTCTGCATACATGCAAAATCCTTGCATGTGAAAATCCTCCTTCATGTGCTCGGCAGTCACGCTGAAAACAGGTTGAGACACTCTATTTCTTAACAATATTGATGCATTGGAATATCCTGCTAAACAAAACAGATCAGCAACCTAACAACAAAAAAGTCTTTATCATAAGTCCACTATGCTTTTCTCAAACATGGATCATGGGCATCTCACTCCTGAAAGCTCCCGACAGCTCCCTTTCACAGGTAACAGCCCTAATATCCATTCCAGAATTTCTAGAAGATTTCAGTAAATTGCTTTAATACAATGATAAATTTACTAAAACATGATTATCAGATTCTGCACTGAATCTAATTCCCAGAGGAATAAAAATATAAACTAAAACCTATCAAAACAACTTTAACTATCAGATGCAAGAATCTATTTACACATACCATAGAAAACAATAAATACAATGAATGACTGTCGAAACCTTATCACTGTTTTTCATTAATTCTGAACATAAAATCTGCTACATAAAATAAATAAAGTTCTCTCTGCTATACTAAAGAGAACTCTTTCTAAATTCGCATCTCTATGCTTTCTCTTATAGATCTGAGAATCATGTACCTTTTGGTTTAACAGAAGTGAATCTAACCCTTAACTAAAGATCTGCATGAAGGGAAGAGTTAGTAAACTCCACGAGACAGTTAGCTTCTCTTGGAATCTGCGCCCTAACACACAGTTAGACTTCACAAAACTCATCACTATATCTGAGAGAAAACGTTATCCTAATTTATCTAAAGCTAGCGCCCTAACTGGAACTGAACCTGAGCCTTTGTTAACTGATGCTGCACCCTAACTGAAACTGAACCTCAGGCTTTGTTAACTGATGCTGCACTCTAACTGGAACTGTTGTTACTGAAGAAGACTATCCAAGGTACAATACATATTCTAGCACTTGGAAGTCAAGCAGTGATCATGAATTTCTTAATGATTACCAGTTTGGCTTCTTCATTCTATTTTTGGGTTTTGTTCACTGCTTGTTCTACATTTATTTGAATTTTACCATTAACACCAGATTAGTGTCCAACCTGAATCTAATAGATTAATAAAAGCTGAAAACGAGTTTATATTTGGTTTGGCAAAAACATAGAGGCGCTGTGACAATTTTACTTTTTGCTTTATAAGTTTTACCAGCTCCAAATCCAAAC
The DNA here is from genome assembly GCA_007258455.2 of Sequoia sempervirens. Lineage (NCBI taxonomy): Eukaryota > Viridiplantae > Streptophyta > Pinopsida > Cupressales > Cupressaceae > Sequoia > Sequoia sempervirens. Next base: position 40,431 of record VDFB02267494.1, on the reverse strand, counting down.
CCTGACAAAATAATCCCATGTCTCGTTTTGGGTGCATTTTCATATATAACTAGAGGTTGGCAATTGATTTGCAATGGGCTGAATTTTTGTCTTCTAATTATATTCCCAATTAAAATATTATATATTCCATTCATATGCCCAAAATTAGTTGTTTGCATTTGCAATTCATGTGTATTCAGAGTGCAGTACAATCTGGCCCGAGCATTCATGTCCATAGTTGGGTTTTGCAAAGAGAAGTGAATCAAATATAATATAGAGGGAACGGTGAAACTGTTACTTTTATCCCCTCAAGATAAACATGATATTAAAAACAAACAGTTTTTTTTCATGGCAATTCTTTTGGTTGCAGGATGGAAGGATATGGAAGGAGAGACGAGAGGCAACTGCAAGGAGGAGAGCTGAATTGCCTGTTATAAGGGAATCTGGGTTTCAATCACAGGGATTGCACAGGAGGCGGCATACAGTTTCAAGCGAGCACCTAATTGTGCCTTCTTTCAGTTGTCCAGAACATACCATTTTAAAACTATTGGATGAATGTAATGATCAACCGATGTCATAGTTGTTTATTGTGGTAAATAAAGAATGCATCACTTTATAATGTTTGATAGGAGGTGGTAAATAAAGAATGCATCACATTATGCGCCTCTTCTAAATTTTATTTGTATTCTGCTATATTTCTCCACATTGGAGCTTGTACTCCGTGTTATATTCTAGAACCATTGGGTCTTATCGGTGACTAATGCATGCACAAATTGGAAGAGTATAAGGCCCTTTTTTCAAATCCTTTTGTTTCTTACCTTGCAAGAACAATGTCCACCAATTACAAAGTTGCAAACTTTCACTATTTAATTGGATTAGGGTTCAGTATTATTTTTAAAAGTTTTAAGTTTGTTTACGATGTGCTTTTTCTTTGAGGTTTGTATTTCTTCACAGCGGTTGTAAACTTTGCTTTGCTTACCTACATTACATTTTTTGTTGAGGGAAGCCATTAAATTTGAGTTTGTGGGTCTAAAAGGGACTTTATTTGGATTAGAGTCCTTGGATTAGAATTAAAGAAGCATGGAGAGCTGTTATCAGAGCTGTTGATTGATAAGTTCAAGATTTGGGAGATGTAGGACACTACAGGATATTTTGAACTTGATGTGAGAAATTTTAGTTTCCTAAAGAAGCTAAAATATTGGCTTGTAGTTCTGTAAGTGTTTTGTTTCTTATCCATTGACTAAGTGAGATTATTATTAATTGTTTTCAAGGGAGGGATTATTAGTTACTGCATTCTTAATATCTAAGCCTTGATCTTGTGGAAATCAAATCGAGAGGATCTCTTATTTACACATGGTGTCTAATCTTCCTTAACAGAAATATTGTATGGTAGCTGAACTTGTTTGAATGAATGTTGCATAGTTCTAGCATGGGATATAGTTCGGAGGAAGTGCAATTGGAAGGTATATTTAATGCTGTTACCAGTTGAAAGGAGGGAAAGGGAAGGCTCGGAGTTAAATTGAGACAAAATTATCTATTCATGTAAGATTAAGTAATTCAAGTTTGGTAGTATGAACCACTACATTCTGTTACAACTTTTCTCAAAATTTTATATTAGAAAACCTTCCGATGTTTTGAAGGTTTGTTGTGGGTTGTATGTTTCTTAATAAGTCACGTGCAAATCTCCTTAAACCTTGTTGGCATTGTTGTTAACCTTCATTCTTGGAGTTGCTTGTTAGAGTATTATTGAAGCAAAAGCTTAAAATTTTAATAATAAGAATATGGTTAGCAATAACTCGAAAACCATAGTTCCACGGAGTTTCTTGATGGGGAAGTGGGGGGGTGGGTTTCGGGTCAGGAGGACCAAGGGCCTAAGTTTGGGGACAATGGCGGGACGGCAAGGCAGTGGGGGGTGGTGCAAATGCCTATAGTACTTGAAAAATTGGTCATGGAAAGATGTGAAAGGAATAAATATAAGAATTGCAAATGAAACGTTGGCATGATAAGTAAAGTTTAAACTAATAAATAGTAAAAACATGACAATGATTGCATTAATCATTAACAATGGTGGGTAGAGGTTTGGGAGCAAATCAGAAATAAGAATAAGAAATGCAAATGAAACTTTAGCATACTAAGTAAAGTTTAAACTAACAAGCATTAAAAACATGGCAATAATTGCATTGAGCATTAACAATGGTGGGTGGAGGTTTGCGGGGTCAAGGGATAGGGCCCTTATTGGGGTCAATGCCCCTTGTGGGGGTCTAGGGAGCCCCTAGTGGGGCCAAGGGGTAGCACAAACCTTCATGATGAATGTCATTTTCACAATTTTATCACTTATTTTTTGCAGCAGCTAGAAGTCCTTTGGATGGTTGGAAGACTTTTCAAAGTCTCATGAACGTCTTGGGCATGTCTTGGAATCCTCAAACCAAGTGGCATATTGGAAATGTCCCCAAGACTTGGGTGGTGGTGGTGGGACAATAGGGGAATGTTTGCCCCAAGTCCCCACATCTCAGGGATGTCCCCATCTCGAAAACAAGGGGTTATTTTTGGGGGAATGTGTCCTCACGGAACACTACCAAAAACATAATTTAGATTCTTTATTATTTCAATTCACACTTTTAGATTTATCTATTTTTTCAATGCTTTCTTTGTTTGTGTGTATCAGTTTGGTCATTCATGTTTTCCTCAATGAAAAAATAATGCATGTAAAATCTCTTTGGTGCATTGGAATTTTGATGCATCATTAGTGCAAGTGGTGTCGATGGAGTTAGTCATGAAAAGAGCAAGCTTCTAAAAGGGTTGAAATCAATTTTGAAATCCATAAAGCTAAGTCAGAGTAGTTAGCGCACTTAAAAAATGCATAGATGATATGCTATTAAAGCCTCCTAAAATGGGTGTATTTGGAGTCTTCCATGTATATTTGTTTCTATTCTATTTAAAAAGTTCTATGGGGAGGTGGTGATTACAAGTTTATTCTTCCTATTAGTAAGCTAGTTGAAGTTATAAATATATTTTAAAAAGTTCAAGCTATGTTAGAAAAAGTTAATTCTATGAAGGGAGGGAAGAGTGTTACCCATTAACTCCAAATTGGTGGGGCATTATGGAATGGAGATTATTAATGCATAAGCAATGACAAATGACAAGTAATGATGACACCACTAGCTGCAACATGATGATTTGAAGACAACTATGTGATTGTAGATATCTATTTTTGAAATTATGGTGATGTCAATTCATGATCCAATTGATAGGGTTTTAAAGTGTATTATTGTTTTGATTGTTAAAGACCTTAATTGTAGAAAATGATTGTGGAATGATACTTTGGGTGTTAAATCCACCTTAAAGGTGGAAGGAATGGTAGAAATTTTAGGATATGAGGGTCATTAGCATTGAAAATATCAACAATTGGTTGAAGCAACATGGAGTCTACTTTGGGGTTCCACGTTTATGCATTGACGAAAATATGCATTTTCCTTGTTAAAGATGCCATTCCATGAATCATAGGCAATGCATATCTCTTTCAACGTGTTTTAATCAAGCTTTAACTTGGTCCAAAAGTGCACATGAAGAGAAGTTGATATGTTGACAATATTTTTTGGTGAAGGCAAGGACTAAATAGTGCAAGATATACATTTGAGTTTTGGAAGAAAACCATTTTCTTGATCTTGAAGATAGTTTTGAGGTGTCTTGAAGGGTTGCATAGTCACATAAAGGGATAATTACACTCTTTATCTTGGAACCATTGATGAAACATAAGAAGGCTTGCTACATCAAATGAAAGCAAAGATCAACTCCAAATCATGCTCGAGAAGAGGCTACTAAAAAGAATCTTAAAAGAATTCATGTGCAAGAAGAATGTTATTGTTGTTAGAAGGTTGTTAAATAAATACAACCATTCTTGCATTAATGGGCATGCAAATACAAAATTTTGGAACCTTCAATCCAATGTATAAATCAAAAAGAAAAAGCATTACAAGAATACAACCATTAAGGTCAAGGGGCAAGAAATAAAGTCCAATTAAAATGTGGAAGAGGTGCTAGCATATACCTCATGCAAAATGTGAATCAAAGATGATCAAGCAAGTAGTGAGGTGGTCTATGAGCAACTGTTTTTGCATCAACTATAAAGTGATTGCTCCTTTTTTTTTTAAATGGAGGATTTATATCAAACTCAAATTGTTTTGCAATTTGATTTGGAAGAATGAATCTAAGCTAATACCTCTTTAACTAAGAGTCAAGGACCAAGGGGTATCCATTCCACCAAAGTTTTTAGGGGCATGATCCTAGCCTCATCCCTTGTAGTGTTGGGGACCTTGCACTTAACAACATTTGATCTTTGGTGGACTCATTCAAAATCATTTAGCTTCACCAATAGACCAAGAGTAAAAAACTATAGAAGAATTGCTCATTCAGTTTTTTGTTTTCAAAGAATTATTCTTTCCAAAGTATTAGTTCAAAAAGTTAGGGGTAAGGTATCTAAACATCCACAATCGCTTATATTCTAAATCTTCTTGAGCTATTGTTTATAATAAAATTTTATGTATTTTTTATGATAAACTAGTTATTGGGGGGTTAGATTGATTGGTTGGTTTTAGTGTTTGTCATGTAATCTAGGTTCAAAACCTTGGGGGGTCTATGGTCTATTTGACATGGTAGGTACAATTTATGTAGTCCCCCCTCTATGTAGCAAGTGGTGTGTCATAATTGGGATAGTTTGATTCTTCAAATGCCAAGCTTTAAATTTATACACACACACACACTTTGGGTTGCTAAGGATGGAGCCTTTAAAGAAAGAATATATGCATCGACTCATCAAGAGTTCATTATATACAATCACAAAAATATTAATTACAACTAGCTCAATGCAAATATTTTCACAAGGAGGTCTTCTATGAGGTAGACTACACTCTCCCATATTTATTTGTTCCTATATATTCTTCATCCTAGTTAACTCGCCGCCTTAGTCTCATTTCTTAATATTTTCTCTTAAAATCACTCATTTCAGCCATATATTCTTTTGTCTTCCATTGAGATAAATTTCATCGCATGAAACATTTAATGACATTTGCAATCTTCTAGAACCTTCTTTATTGATTTATGTTTCCTTTTTAACTCTATTCATCATTGATTTAATTTGACATTTGTAATGTACTAATATAAATACCACTTCACTAATTTGGCAAGTTGCAATTGTGATCACACTAATTATATAGTCCTCATCATAATTTTTTTTTTTTTGGGGGGGGGTGGGGGGCGCGCGTGTCATGATTGTGTGATTTTGAGGGAGTGATCTTGTGATTTTATATTTGTTTTTGTTGGTTTTGTGATTGAGAAATATTGGGAGAACTAATCATGTATCTCACTCTCTCACCTTTCCATTTAATACTTCTACATCCCTCTAAGTCATTTAAGGTCGAATGTGGTTACTATGGAAATAAAAAACATAATGAAGATTATTATTTTCTAAATAAATGAATGAATTGAAGAAAATGTTAGAAACCAAGATCAGACATGCAAACCTGATAAAGCCTTCCACAAGAGAAAAACAATAAAAAAGAAGAGCTTTGCATGAAGATGTGCAAATTGATATTATTCAGGAATTGATAAATTACAATGAGATCAATCCTTATGAAGGAGATCAAGAAACCCTAAAAGGAAAAACCCTAGTGTGCACACTTAATAATAATTAATTATTAATATGCCTAAGTTTAGCTTAAGTAACTAAAGTGATAAGTAACTTAATTAATTAACCAATAAGATGTAATTAATTAAGTGTAATAACTTATTACTCTAACACCCCCCCTTAAGATGAACTTATGAAGTAGCTAAAACACTAAGTAAAAGATGCATGAAAGCAAAGATGGGTCCCAACAACAAGGCATGATCAAGTACCCATTTACACATGCAATGAATAAGGTAGAGATGAAAACCCAATGGGACAAAACCCCCTACAATGATATGACCTGCTACAAAGAAGCACTGGAAGAACACTATGGAGTAACACTAGAACCTGAATCCGGCAAGCAAGGAAAGATACTTTTGTTTACAAGAAACCATATGAGAGTCATTGAAGGACTCAAGCAGAATCATAATAATGCAACAACAGACCCGATGCCAAGGAACACTGGAAAACTCACAAACTAGAACAACCCTGGAATCCGTAAAGCAACAGTAGATGAAAAAAGATGCCCCCCATAAGAGGGAATGAAATGATGAAAGAATATGGAAACTATGTGTATCTCAATGCCGATGCCAAACTGTGACTAAAACTGATCCATAGGAGCAAGTACCATGAAGATTCTGGAACATTAACCATATATTTAATGGCCCTCAAACTAAGATGTGACCCAATGTGAATCTAATACGATTCAGGTTCATTAACCATAGGATCTCAATCTGAGATGTGAACCGATGTGAATCTAATATGTGTCAAGCTCTGATACCATGTTAGAAACCAAAATCAGACATGCAAACCAGATAAAGTCTTCCACAAGAGAAAAACAATAAAAAAGCAGAGCTTTGCATGAATATGTGCAAATTGATATTATTCAGGAATTGATAAATTACAATGAGATAAATCCTTATGAAGGAGATCAAGAAACCCTAAAAGGAAAAACCCTAGTGTGCAAACCTAATAATTAATAAATAATTAATTATTAATGTGCCTAAGTTTAGCTTAAGAAAGTTATTTGAGATAATTAGATTAATCTATCAAATTATTCTACTCCAACCTAAATATATACATTTGGTGTTCATACTCCAACACCTTGTGTAGAAACATCATCTAGGGATGAGTAATGTACTTAGATGACACACATTGGGATCTCATCTCCATCTCTTGATTCTTTAGAGTATAATGCTACCTTAAATGGGAATTCCAATAATTTATTACAACAAGATCATATTCATTGTCTTCTAGAGATAGCTCATTAGGATGAGTACTTGGTAGGTCTTTCTAGCTTGTTTTGTGCTTCTTGTAGATTTGGAGAATTCCATTAAGAAAATTTATATCCTCTTTTATGACTGTCCCATCACAATTATTGTTTCTTCATATTCACCTTTGGATCTTGTTCTACATCAATTTCCACTAGGTTTTGGATTGTCGCATTCTTCAATTAGGCCTAGGTCTCCTTATTTTACTGTGGAACATCTCAACACTGATATGGCAATACTAAGCAACTTCCAAAGACATCAAACATTTTGACCTTTCTTTTCTCATATTTCTTTTCAGAATAAAAGGATATCTTGCATCCATATTTAGCTTTGCTTCTTCCCAAATGGAGGAATATTGTTTGATGATCATGGGCCATCTTTGACATCTAGTGTCAAGCATCTACCATTGATGCAAGAGGATACTTGGGGAGCTACATGGCCTCTCTTCTTCTATCTCTTATGGGAGAGAGTTTTTCTTGCATGGGGTTTTATATTTCTCAGTTCTTTCAAATAAGGTCACATAGCCCTTCTCACATTTGGTAGGAGGGGATTTTACTCATATTAATTTTCTCCTTCCCTACCTTTTTATAAGGGTACCTAACATGACTACACATTGTTGATACCCATTTATCCATTTCTCCCAAAGCTTCACTAATGAGGGGTTTTATTGTATTTTATTTTCTTTGCATTTAGTTTATTACTATATTGCTTTATATACAACTAATTAAGATAAGCTCACTTAGGTAGTTGTGTCAATCAATCATGTGCCCATGTCTTATGTACTTGATTGACACTTATATAGTCTTAATAGATTTAAATTCTTTCTATCATGCTAATTCATATAGTTATCTCCACCTATCATGCATGCCTAGCTTTAGTTAGATCCATGCCTATCTTTAATTAGTTTCCACCATTCATACATTGTCTTCCTCTATATAAGCATAGACTTTGTGTTTTGTAAGCAATCACTTTTGCACATGCATCCTTGAATAGAATAGAATTACTCTATCATAGTATTTTCCAATATATCATGCTTTCTTGTATCTCTCTTGATCTTGAGTGGCTATCTCCATAGCAAAATCTAAAACATCCAAGGAATTGTGATGGTTAGAGTAGAAAAGCTTCATCAAAATCCTCATGTAGAGCTACTTGTCAAGATTCACTATATTTAGCTTGCTCTATTTTTAGTTGTTACTATTTTTAAGGAGATGAGAAATTTTGAGAAGGATATTTTTAGTATTCTAATTTTAGAATAGCTAATTTTAGATTGTCTCATAAAGTATCTAATTTTAGTTTGTAGTAATCTCTATCAATAATCTAACTAAATATTTCATCATCAAGATGATCATATTTATATGACAAAATAAAAATTCAATCACAAAATTCATATTGGTAAGAATCATTACAACAATCATTCTAGAACAATTTCTAGATTAGCAATGACTAAATTTTCATGAGAAAGAATTTTCATTATCAAAATAGATTTTTCAAACATGCCTCAAGTTTAAATATCTTTATTGTCAAACGTATTAACACTATTTCATTCTTCTCAATTTAATAAGTTTTAATTATGCCAATTTCATCTTTAGTAATCATCTTCATATTGTTTAAGGTTTATTTTTTACTTTAAAACTATGATTTCGGTCTCTATAATGGAAAAATCTTAGTGTAAAGTTTCAATTCAGCTAGTTTTATGAGCATGTATTGATCCTTAAATATTTAATATATTCATTTTGGTACATGTATTTCCTTATTAACTTGTGATGGATTTTTTAGGCTATCCAGTTGAACATCATCATATCATCATGAAAATAGATTGATATCAAGCTCAAGGGAGTTATTAAATTATTCATGGTTGCATATTGTTGACGTTTGGTGTAAAGATGTCAACAAAATAATTTATCATATTCAAAGCATTATAATAGAAAAGTTTTACAATTTCTTCCAAGGAACTGCCATAGTCAATGCAAAAAGCTTCATCAAATCATCATCTAGAGCTACCTACCTAGATTTAATATATTTATCTTGCTCCTTTTTCAACTATCATTATATTTAAGGACACGTGCATGTATTGAGAAGGTTATTTTCAATATTTTATTTTTAGGCTAGACAATTTTAAATTGTCTTCTAAAAGATCCAATGTTACTTTGTAATAGTACTCACCAATAATCTAAGGTGAAGATTGTTTGAGTTTAAATTAGTATTCATGGTTAAAATTTTATAATAAAGTTCGTATAGCATGCAATTAGGATTAGAGTTTGTAGTTATATTTTTGGTTTATTTTTCATCTAAAAGTATTGTAAAACCTATACATAAGTGCTTTTAGTACTTAGTTTAGGGATCTAGAATTCAATATTAATTAATAGAATATAGTAATGCCTATCTTGCTTCTAGATTTTTTTGTGAAGTGTTACATGTCTTGTGTGGTATTGTGCTTTTATGATTCAAATATCACTTATCAAGCATCAGAGCTTTGTATTATAATAGTTTTTAGGTTGGTGGGTACAACTTTGAATGCAAATACTATGCTTAACTCAAGATGATGTATTGTAATGTCCCAAGAAAAAATAATAATACAAATCTAATTATTAACCTTACATAAACACTTATTAGTTCAATAATAACTCTATTAGGTTTTATTATTTAATCAAATCTTAGACAACTCAAATTTAAATTACTAATTATACATCAATAATTTTATTATAATTTGATCAACAATGGAAACATAACACTTGATCTTCTTTAGAAAATTGAATCAACACAATGTGGCTAGAGTCTAACATGTTCAATGAAGCTCAAATGTAAACTCTATTTGAGATCACCCTCGAAAATCACTAGGGCTTTTATCTTGGATTCCAATGCTTGAATAAAGTGTTCAAAATAAACTCTAAAAGGAATTTGGTTAAGATGTAGATCATAGATATAAAATTAAAGCATCACTCTTTTATATCCTCCACAAATAAAACAGGTTAGCCACCATACATACCCACAACTTCAAATTTGAACAGTGATCATGGGTGTGAAACATTCTACTTTGAAAGTAATGACGCCTAAAAGAGACTACTAGAAATAATATAGTATGTGCTACAAAGTTAGGAGTGGAAAAAATGTAGGAAAAAATATCAAGGATTGGGAGTCGGTCATACTACGAGCCTCAAAATATAGGACGAGGCAAATTGTGGGTCAAACAATGAGCACAATAGTAAGGTAAATTTTGAAAGTCCAATAGGAAGTAAGGAAGAGAAAATTTGGAAGAAAAATCATACAAGTAGTAAGGGAAAACACACAACAAGTGAAAATGGGGAAAAAACAACTACAAAACTAATATGTATAGACTTAGATTGACTAGAAATGGGACATGAAAAAATTTCCCCACCCAATATTGCTTGTCCTCAAGAAATTGCAAGTTTAGATGTTACAACATATGTGGGCCTTCCCACATTGCATCCTCCACTAGAAGATATTTCCACTAAATTCAGTACACTTTGGTGCTTTTGTTCCTCAAATTCCTCTCCCTTACATCCATGGCTACTTCCCTTCAAGGAAGATTACATGTATGATTTAAATCTCACAAAAACCATGTCATCTATATCAAATTATCTCTCGATCCGATGATGGTTTGCATACATGTTCTATTAGTTTTTGAGCATTCTAGATATTATTCTTGAGTGACTTCAAAAATTATAGGCTTTTTTAATCACACCACTTGCTCTTGGTACCTTGTTATCCACCCAAATGAGATTAATGAAGCTTTGAGCTTCATACCTATTCATGGCCATGAACACCATCATCTTGATTAACATGAGCTAGGTGGTGTTGTAACAATGATCCCTAAGTAGAGACACTTTATCCAAGTCTTCTACCAATAAAAAACATAATTTATCAAAGAACCTTCCTCCCATTTATTCACAATCTTAATTTGGCCATTTTTTTATCGACAATAACTAGTGTTAGGGATGAGCTAAGTTCCATCCAAAAGGAAGAGCTTTTATCAAAATAAACTCATGAAGCAATTATCCCTATCACTCACGATGTTCTTAGGTAGCTCATCACTTCCTTGAAGACTTAAAATCTAAAGAGAAATGTGCATGCTTTTTTAGTCTATCCACAACAACATATATCTAGTCCTTACCTTGGATTTTAGGAAGTCCCATGTTGAAATCCATCAAGACACTTGAACCCATTTTCCTCTAGGATGGGTAAGGGCTACAAAATACCTATTGGAAATGTTTGTTCCATTTTATTCTTGTGACAAATTATGCATTATTTAATATGGGTGAGGATATCATCCTTGAGTTCCTTCCATGTGAATATTTCCCTGATCTATTTGTAGGTCTTGAAATACCCAAGATGGTGTGCCAAGGGAGTATCATGAACTACCTGCAAAATATTTCCTTTCATCCCTGATTTCAACACCAAGTATACTCTTCCCTTGTAGATAATTATTTCATTGAAAATGGTCTACCTATTGTTCAATAGCTTCCCTTCCAACACATTAGTTGTGAATGTGTTCTTAGCATACTCTGTTATGATTTCATTCTTTCAATTTGCGAAGATCTGAGACATGGAACACAAATTCAAACTTCTATAAAATGTATCAAAATTAACACGCTTCTTCCCTTTGATGTGCTCACAATAAAAATCATACACTTGGAGTTTCCTCACCCACATTTTTTCCACTCATTTAGGTCCTTTTGATTGAGAAAATATCTCAAACTATTGTGATCAGTTTTGACCACAAATTGGCTTCCACCAAGTATTTCTTGAATTTGATTATTGTGTGCATGATGACTAGTATTTCCTTACCATACATGGAGATCTTTCTTTCCACCTCTACTAGTTTTCTACTCTAAAAAATAATTGAGTGTTTGTTCTACTTGAGCACAACCCTAATTCCTTCTACTATGCATCACATTCTGCTATGAAAGGAAGAGTGAAATCCATAATTGCTAACACAAGACACATTCTCATTACCTTTTTTAGTTTATCAAATTATTTTTATTCATCCTCAATCCATGTGATATATTTTTGTGTTAGTTAAGGAAATGGCTAACTAGGAGAAACCCTTAAAAAATTGCTTATAGTAACTACAAAAGTTGAAGAATCTTCATATTTTTTCAAGGTCCTTATGGGATGCCAGTCTCAATTTTCTTTGATCTTCTCCATTTCCACCTACACTCCCATTGTGCTAATGATTTGACCAAGATGCAAGATCTTTTTCATAGAAAAATCACACTTTGACTCCTTGACAAACAATTTTTGTGCTTTCATAATTCCCAACACTTCATCAATGTGTCATAGGTGCTCCTCCCACATTTTTTGTTGGGATATGGTGTTTTACACCATTGCATAAAGTGTTATATTATAATGTTGTAATTAAATAATTATTTAGTTGTGATCCACCTAGGTGGTGTGGTTAATCACACTAGATAATTATTTGGGGGCCACTTTATCTTGTATTGTAATATTGTATTATTATTTAATTTGTGGGAGACATGTAATAATAATTTAATATTAGGGGAATATTTAAAAAGTGAAAACTTAGTACCCAATATTAAATAAGGTATTAGTGGTTTAGGTTCACATGGTTTTGTGGCACATAGTTTCATCTTACCACTTGGTTGTATTTGTGTGAGCTTGAATCTATAAAAGAAAACACATATTTAGTGGCTAGGGTTGGTTTGGTGAGTGGGTTGTCATTATTGAGTCTTTTTGAGGAATGGATATGTGAAGCATGGCATGGGATATGTGGATTCATGCTCGGACACGCGAGGATGCATTGAGAGGCTTGATGCTTCAGAGGTATTCATTGTAGCTCTTGTATTGCTTTATTGTTGAATAATATGATGGAGTATGGATGCTTTTGAAGGCTGGGTTTTTCCCTCTTGAGGGTTTTCCCAGGGTATATCTTGTGCTATCTTGTGGCTTGTTTGTTTGATCTATGAATTATGGTTACTTGTATGCATGTTTATCTCTCATGGGGTTGTGTAGGAAATGGATTAAGAATGTGGGTTGAATGCGATATTTCCTAACATTTCTTATAGATAAGAATTTCATCAAAGAAGAAAAGGATGAACTTCCTTAGTTTCTTGCAAAAAATATTTTTCATGTGTGGTTGAAAATTTGTTGGATTTTGTGTCAAACCAAATAGCATGACTAAAAAATCATAGTGCTCGTAATGACATTTAAAACTTGTCATCTTGTGAATATCCTTCTCTTGGACTCTAATCTTATGGTTTTCCAATATGAGATCTATTTTTGATAAATAAAATACACCATGAAGCCCATCTATCAATCCATTGATCATGGGAATCAAGCAGTTCTTGATGGTATTCTTATTCAATGCTTTGTAATTGATACACATACACATTGTGCCATATTCCTTCTTCACAAAAACTATATAGAGGAAGTAAAGGGAATTGAGATAGGTTTGATGTTCCCCATTTCCATTGGTTCCTTAATGGAATTTTTATTTTCTCCTTATGTCTCCTAGGTTGGTAGTAGGGAGTATTGATGACAATCTTATTTCCCTCCTCCAACTCAATGACATGCTTAAATCCTCTTAGTAGTGATCTCTTTGGAGGAATTTTTTTGAATATTTTTTTTTGTCCAAGATTCTTTTTACATCCACATTATATTCCTTCTTTCCTTTGAATGGTCTTGTTATAGTCACCAAACATTGAGTTTCCCATGTAGATTTCTCATGATAGAAAATCCTGTCTATTCTCTCATCTAATAAAATTCTTGGCACTTTATTTTTCATTCCTCATACTACTACTTATTTTCCCTTTGAAGGAAAATTTAGTTTCATGGTTTGGAATCTTTTTGTGATCTCTCCCAATGAGTATAGTCACTAGATACCTAGGATAATATTTATGTCTCCTATATTGAAAACATATAAGTCATCCTTCATATCATATCCTCATAGATTAAGATCTAGTTGGGAGATATTTCTATTGCATTGGAAAAATTATTAGACACCATAACATTGAGTCCTTCAAATTTCTCAATGTTATGGCCTCATTTGGCCACCAATTCCTCATTAATGAATTTATGAGTGGCATCAACATCAATATGTAGAATCTTTCTTTGACCTCATAGAACCAAAAAATTTAAAATGGTTTGTACCTTAAAGTACCAGAGAGCCTAGAAAGAGTGACTCCTGAGATGATCTCTTCCTCTTTTGGTTGATCTTCTTCTCCAATATCGTGTTCAATTTGTTCTTCACTTTGTGATTTAGGTTCCTTAGATCCCAATTCATCATTAGAGCTTACCTCACTATAATATGTGTGTCCTTTACTAATACATATATGTCCAGGTGACCATGGCTCCTTGTAGTTAAAATAGCACTTCTTTCTTCTCAATTCATTCCTCACCTCAATGTTTGGTCTTAATGAAAAAAATTTGGTCTTTTGTATAATTTTATTAAAGGGATTCTTTGAAATGAAGGTTTTGGTATGGAACTTATTCCATGGAATGAAAGTATCCAGTGTTAAATCCCACTTGATAGCCTCTTGTAGTGTAGGTGGTTCAAAATACTTGACCATCCCCTTGAGATATCCAATTAACCCTTTGATGAAGAGCATTGCCAATCTTCTCTCTATAATTTTTGGCACCATCACTGACAACTTCTAAAAATTTGTTACATAGTTCTCCACTAAATCATATTGTTTGAGATGAGTCAAATATTTGAAATAAACTTAAATATCCTTCTGATCAAACCTATCAATTAAAATTTTGTAGAATTTATCATATGAGGTGATGGATCCATTATCTTGGGTGATCAAATTGTGGTACCACCACACATGTGTAGTAGCCTCCAAATACAAGGTAGAAAACTTGTTTACTTTATGTTTTGTCATAGATTTGAAGGACAAGTATGTGTCTATCATTGTTACCCACACACAAGTTGAGCATCTTTTAAATCCATCATAGGGAGAGAGTGTCAACTTCCCCAAAACTTATTGTATCTCTCTAAAAGACTTGTGGCCTAGGCTCAAGATTTTATCCATTCTAGGACTTCTTCATGTTCATATAAATGGTAATTGATATTTCACTTTGGATCTCCTTAGGAAGAGCTTTATATTTTACATGAAAAGCCCTAATATTGTCAAACTATGAGTTTCGGGCTTCAAGATTTGGAGTCTCCACCTCCTTATTTGGGAGCATAGGTCAAGATGGTCTTGTAGTTGGAACAAGAATAGTCATTTGTGTGTGGATTTAAGTGGAATCCAAATTATTACCCTCAAAATCACTTTCTTCATCTACTGGCTATCTAGGAATATTCATAATAGTGTCCATCTTCTGAAGCAATTGTGCCATCATATCAATCATTAGATCAAACTTTATGTTGGTCTAACCCTCTAGGTGTTCATATGCATTCATTCTCCTCTCTTTTTTCCATATTGTTATGCTCTATAACTTTTTTTTCTAAGATCAAGCCTCTTAATTCTCTATAGATCAACTTTATTTCCTGATCTCCCTCAAGTGATATTTGGTTGCTCTATCGCTAAACTATATAAAACTAAACCATGAAAATTTGAACTTTGAACATGCAAGCTAGCAAGATCACTGCCTCTAATATAGTTATAATGTCTTAAGCCAAAACAATAATACAAATCTAATTCTTAACCTTCCACAAATACATTATTTGAATAAAAACACTATCAGGTCCTACTATTTAATTAAATCTTAGACAACTTATATTTAAATTATTGTTTATACATCAATGATTTCATTATACTATGATCAAGAATTGCAACATAATATTTGACCTTCTTATTATAATAAAAAAAATATATATTTAATTCTCACTCCCTTTCTTATTAAAAATCATGATTGTATTATATTCAAATGATTCTATAAAAATAGTAATTCATACCAAGGAAAAACCATATCTGCATAATATAATTGGATTTCACATCTAGTGAAGCTCAAATAAAAAATCTATATGACATTACCCGATGAAATCAATAGGGTTTTCATCCTAGGATTCCCACACTTGAATATATTAGAGAAAATCAAGGATAATATTATCATATCAATTTGCTTAATACAATCTCCAAATATATAAGTTGAATAATGATAACCATGTGCTCTAAAATAGCACTCACGGATTCAACCAAATAAAAAATTATACACATGTATTCCAAACAAACCAAACAAACTAATAACAAATAAACAATCAAACAAACCATACGGGTGTGAATGATGGAAAATCTAACAATCCCCCCTTATTACATCATTTCTTTAAAGTAATAACAAGAGAATCTTGAAAACTATCAAACTTCGCACATCCAAGAGGCTTGGTGAAGATATCAGCACGTTGTTCCTGAGTTGAACAAAATTGGAGTTGAATGTTATTTTGTTGAACATGTTCTCGTATGAAGTGGCAGCCAACTTCAATATGCTTGGTCCGTTCATGAAACATTGGATTACGAACAAGCTTGAGAACACTTTGGTTGTCACAATAGAGGACTGTAGGACTGTTTTGTAGTACCCCCAATCCTTCTAATATGTGACGTAGCCATACTACTTCACAAACTATTGCACTTGCTGCACAATATTCTACTTCTGTTGAGGAACAAGCAACTGTGGCTTGTTTCTTACTTCCCCAAGAAATAGGACCTGAACCCAAGAAGAAAAAAAATCCAAATGTGGATTTCCTATCATCAACTGAACCTACATAATTTGCATTTGTATACCTTGCCAAGAAGAATTGATCACTACTTTTATATTCCAGACCACGATTTATTGTACCTTGGATATACCTTATTACCCATTTTGCTACTTTCCAATGACACATTTTTGGTTCTTGCATAAATATTGATAGACAATTAACAACAAAACTAATATATGGTCTAGTATAATTCAAGTAAATCAAACTTCCAATCATTTGTCGATAGAGAGTTGCATTCACCTGAGGAGATGAATCACAAATAGATAATTACAAACCTGATTCCATAGGTGTAGACATGGGTTTGGAATCCATCATTCTGAACTTCTTGAGAAATTTCTTGGCATATTTTCTTTGAGATACAAAGATATGGTGATTTGTTTGCCATACCTCTAGCCAAGGCAATAGTGCAGTAGCCCGATATCTATCATATCAAATGTCTTCTTGATATCATTCTTGGATGTTTCAACCATTTCTTCTAAGCTGCCTATGATAACCAAGTCATCAATATATACAATAATTATCACAATATCCCCCCCTTGATCCTTGAGGTAGAGATTTGGATCATATGAATGCCTAGTGAAACCATGTTTTAGTAGATGTTCATCAATTTTTATATACCAAGCTCTAGGAGCCTGTTTGAGACCATATAGGAACTTGAAAGGTTTACAAACCTTTTCCTCTTTACTAGGTGTAAAATATCCCTCTGGCTGGGTCATATAGACCTCTTCCTTAAGGTCCCCATTAAGAAAGGCACTTTTTACATCCATTTGATACAATTTCCATCCAAATTGAGCAACTAAAGCAAAAATCATTCTAATGGTTTTTATCTTTGCAATGGGAGCAAATGTTTCCTCATAGTCTATTCCTTCTTTTTGGGGATAGCCCTTGGCTACAAGTCTAGCCTTATGTTTATCTATACCACCATCTACATTATACTTAGTTTTAAAAATCCTTTTACAACCAATTTCTTTCTTACCAGGTGGTAGCTCAACAAGCTCCCAAGTGTTGTGTTTCATCAAACATTGATACTCTGCATCCATAGCCTCTTTCCAAGGATTTGATTCTAGTGCTTCTTGAAAATTAGGTGGCTCAAAATTTTCAACAATTGAAGTCATTAAAGTGCAAAATTTACCTCATTGTGATCCATGTTGTGAGTCCTTGGACCTGAAGTGGAAGTGTTTGGGACTCCATCTAACTTTGCATCTCGAATGGTACTAGTGTACCACTTTGGTAAAGGTTTTGTGACATTGGTGGGTGTTGATTGATTATCAACGTGCCCATCATTTTTACCATCCATGTTGAAAAAAAGAGCACTATCTGAAGTAGATGATGATGTAGAAGGAGAACTCACACCATTCTTCTCATCAAAAATTACATCTCTACTAATGTATATCTTCTTTGTATTGGGATCCATAAGGCAATATGCTTTGGATTCATTACTATATCCTAGAAGAATACATTTCATTGATTTTTCATCTAGCTTCATCCTTTTCTATTTAGGAATGTGCATATAGGTAGTGCATCCAAACACACAAAGATGAGAGATAGAGGGCTTTACCCCTGTCCATGCTTCTTCTAGTGTAATTGTTAGGATTTAGGTGTCATCAACCTTGTAAATCCTTTAATTTATTATTCTCCTAAAGTGTTTTGTACATTTACCCATAAGAGGTGAAACTGTTTGACCAACAGTGGTGAAAGAGACAATGTAAATGCAGTGTTACCATTACCATTTGTCCTTTTGGAAAAGGACAAAATAGCTACACGTCCCACCTTGGAATCTTCTAAAATAAGGTTGTTGGGTCAAAATAGGGTGTTGTAAGAGCATTTATGACATGCATGACAGTTGTCATAAGATGCTATGACAGTATGATAGATTCCTATGACAGAATATGCTATTTTTGGACCCCAGGCGCCCATGCATGAAAGATGCCTTATGACAGCTGTAAGAGCATTTGTAAGAGGCTATTTTTGGTATTTTTTGACCATTTCAAGGAGGGAGGCGTGGGTTTTTCTAGGTGGTATTTCTGCCTATTGTTTGGTGAAACCATGGTGGTTTTCATCCTCACAAATCTCTATAAATTGGGGCCTTGAGCTCGATTTATTCAATTCAGTTTTGCAGGGTAACAGGGTGTTGCTAGATTTACAGGGAATGATAAGAGAATTCTATTGCTGCATTTAATATTTAATATTATCAGTAATATACTTGCCTCTCTTTCGGTCGTGATTTTTTTCCCTTTGGGGTTTCTCCACGTAAATATGTTGTTGCATGTGTTATGATTTTTCTATCTCTCTCTCATTCTTTCTTCACACTAAGGCTAAGGTTAATCTACATATTTCAGATTTTCATTCACTTATTTAAGTTCATATTGCAAGCTTTCTTCACCTTGATTATCAACATTTGGTATCAAAGCTAACGGTTTTGTTAAGGAAGGGACACTTTCCTTTTAAAGTGTTGAAGGTTTTTTGCTGCAGTGGGAGCTTTTGTGTTGTGGGTTTTGCAGATTTGTGAAAGATTGCATACCATGGCCTCCACCTCTCGTCTATATATTGAGAAGTTCAATGGAACTAGTTACGAGATGTGGAAGTTGAAAGTGAAGGATTTTCTTGAGGAGAGAGATTAGTGGTTACCAGTTTCAGTTGAGAAGAAGCCATCTACTTCAACCTTGTCGGATGAAGATTGGAATAAGTTAGACAAGAAGGCTCGAGGGACTATTCGGTTGTGTCTCACAGATTTTTTCCTCCTAAATGTCTCTTTAGAAGACACGACATACAAGCTTTGGAGGAAGATAGGTGAAATCTACCAAACTAAGAGTTTGTCTAACAAGTTGTATCTCAAAAGATGTTTATATTCATTAAAGATGAAGGATGGTGAATCTATTGCTGAACATTTGAATGCTTTTGATTTGATTATAAGTCAGCTTGCATCTATTGATGTTAAAATAGAAGATGAGAATAAATGCATTTTATTTATTTTCTCTTTGTCGGGATCTTGGGAAAATTTAATTATTGCTATAACAAGTGATGGTGCAGAACCTAAGATGGATAATATTATTCCCATACTTCTTTCAGAGGAGATGAGGAGAAAGACCATGCGTAGTGGCTCCCAAGATGCCTTGCATGTGCGAGGTAGGCCCAAGGAGAAAGAGCCTAAAGGGGATAAGAAGAAGGATAAGTCTAAAGGATGATCTAAGACCCCTGTAAAGAGAAGAGTGAAGTATTGGAACTATGGTAAACGGGGACATGTGAAGAAGGAATGTAGAAACAAGAAAAAGAATGCAGATTCCTCCACGGAAAAGTCCTCTGATAACGGTGATTCTGATGCTTTGATTATTTCAGCTAACACAGTTTGTAATGATGCTTGGCTTATTGATTCAGGTGCTTCCTTCCATATGACTCCTCATAAGGAGTGGTTTTCTACATACCAAGAATATGATGGAGGAGAGGTCTTCATGGGTGACAGTAGCTCACAAAAGGTTATTGGTAAAGGAAAGGTAAAGTTGTGTTTCAGTGATGGGAGGGTTAAAATCCTTGATGATGTTTTACATATTCTAGGACTTACAAAAAGTTTTATTTCAGTTTCCAAGTTGAATGATTATGGGATGCATGTGACATTTGACAAGTCTAGTTGCAGGATGATAAGGGGAAGTTTAGTGGTTGCTAAAGGATCGTGGATAGGGAATTTATTTACGCTTCATGCCTCTACTTTATGTAACTCTTGTTTTGTAACTAGCACTGAAAATGCATGTATGTTGTGGCACCATAGATTGGGTCACATTAGTGAAAAAGGTCTTAGGACCATACTTGATAAGAAACAAGTAGACGGTATTTCTGATTATTCTGTTGGTAAAAATGATTTATGTGAGGATTGTGTGTTTGGTAAACAAAACAGGTCATCATTTCCTAAAGGAACTAATAAAGCTAATGGATTGTTAGAACTAATTGATTTAGACGTGTGTGGTCCAAAGGATACGATTCTTTGTGTATCATGCTCGTACTAAGCATGTTGATGTACAGTATCACTTTGTGCGAGAAATGATTGAGAATGGATAGGTCTTGATTGAAAATGTTGACACTTTGTATAGTGTTGCAGATTCTCTTACGAAGCCAGTCACCACGGAAAATTTCTCTTGGTGCAGAAATGCCATGGGCCTTGATCACTGCACTTAATTCTGTGTAATTGTATCTCTATGGGTGTAATTTACAATGTATGATATCAAGTGGGAGAATGTTAGGATTTAGGTTTCATCAACCTTGTAAATCCTTTAATTTATTATTCTCCTAAAGTGTTTTGTACATTTACCCATAAGAGGTGAAATTGTTTGACCAACAGTGGTGAAAGAGACAATGTAAATGCAGTGCTACCGTTACCATTTGTCCTTTTGGAAAAGGACAAAATAGCTACGCGTCCCACCTTGGAATCTTCTAAAATAAGGTTGTTGGGTCAAAATAGGGTGTTGTAAGAGCATCTATGACATGCATGACAGTTTTCATAAGATGCTATGACAGTATGACAGATTCCTATGACAAAATATGCTATTTTTGGACCCCAGGCGCCCATGCATGAAAGATTCCTTATGACAGTTGTAAGAGCATCTGTAAGAGGCTATTTTTGGTATTTTTCGACCATTTCAAGGAGGGAGGCGTGCGTTTTTCTAGGTGGTATTTCTGCCTATTGTTTGGTGAAACCATGGTGGTTTTCATCCTCACAAATCTCTATAAATTGGGGCCTTGAGCTAGAGTTATTCAATTCAGTTTTGCAGGGTAATAGGGTGTTGTTGGATTTACAGGGAATGATAAGAGAAGTCTATTGCTGCGTGTAATATTTGAGATTATCAGTAATATACTTTCCTCTCTTTCAGTGGTGGAGTTTTTTCCCTTTGGGGTTTCTCCACGTAAATTTGTTGTTTCATGTGTTATGATTTTTCTATCTTTCTCTCTCATTCTTTCTTCACACTAAGGCTAAGGTTAATCTACATATTTCAGATTTGCATTCACTTATTTAAGTTCATATTGCAAGCTTTCTTCACCTTGATTATCAACAGTAATGCCATCAAGTGCTTTGGTTGGTGCACAATTCAAAAGATAAATTGTTGTGTGAACAACTTCAACCCAGTATGCACACTCTAGTTGAGAATCTTTCAACATACTTCAGACCATCTCCACGATGATACGATTTCTCCATTCAACAACTCCATTTTGCTGAGGTGTGTATGTTGCAGTTAATTGGCGTTGAATTCCATTTTCTTTTAGATATGTGGAGAATTATGTGTTGGTGTATTGCCCCCTTTGATTTGAGTGGAGGACACAAATATAGCGATTCATATTTTTCTCCACCTGAGTGCGAAACTCTTTGAAATATGATAGAGCTTCATCTTTATGCTGTAAGAAATATACCCACATTTTCCTTGTGTAATCATCAACAAATAGTTGAAAGTACTTGTAGCCATTGTGACTAGGTGGCATAGGTCGGGCGCACAGATCGATATTCACTAGCTGCAAAGGTTGGCTTGCATGACGCTCACTAGGATAGAAGGGTGCTCTATGTTGTTTTCCAACAATACAACTAGAACAAATAGCACTTGACTTCTCAAGTGAGGGAAGCCCTTTGACCATGCATTTCTTACTAAGTGTTAGCAAGTAACTAGTGCTTAAATGACCAAATCTGTGATGCCAAAGAAAAGCAAGATCTTCATCCTTAGTAACTAAGTCTTGATTATCAGCAACTGTATCAAGCCTGAACATTTTTCCAATCTCAGTAGCACTAGCAACAATCTTTTCATTTTTAGACTTATCTTTGATAAGACAAATCTTTGTATCTTGATGGCTATCAAACTCAATCCTAAGGTTGTGGTCAAGAAATTGATTAACATAAATGATATTTTTGGTAAGTCCTGGCACATACAAGACATTAGTAATCCCGTGACGATTAATTCCAAACTTCAAAGAGATGTCATTAATACCATTGATTTCATGAGTGGTATCATATCCAAGAGTGACTATACCATGATGAGGTTTCAATGTGAGAAACCACTCCTTTTGACCAGTCATGTGATTTTTAGCACCCGAGTTCACATACCATATTGATGTTGATTGTGAACCATATTTTGAAGTGTGAGTTGAAATCACATATTCCTCATCTGGAGAATCTTATGCTTTAGCAACATTGCTTTGTTGTTTCTATTTGTTCTTCTACTCCCATTGTGGTTTGTTGGATTCTCCTTTTTTGAAGGAGTTGTACCAATATTTTTTTACATCATGTCCAGCTCTTTCACATATTGGACACTTCTTCTGAGAACTGGATGGATTACTAGATTTGGGAGGTCCACTGAACTGCTTCATAGGCTTTTTTCCTTTATGACGAGTGGTCATGGCATGATCCTCCTCCTCATGTTCGTGCCTTAGAGATTCTTGTTTTTGGAGTATATTCATAAGCTTTTCAAAAGTGGGTGTTGTCTCAGTGACATTCAAAGTTATCACAAAGACTTTATATCTTGAAGGAAGTGCCCATAGAACAATAGGCACCAAAATTGCATCATCAATTGTTTCTCCCAATGCTTGTAAAGAAGTTCTCAACTCTGCAATCTTTTTGAGAAAGGATTCCAAATTTTCTCCAATCTTCATCTTCAAGCCATGTAGTTGACTCTGCAAATTCAGGATCTGATTTTGATTCTTGGCCTCATATATCATCTTGAGCTTGTCACATGCATTTTTGGCTGTGGACGAGTCTCGGATGAAAGGATAAACTTCATCAGACACACTCAACAAAATGATCAATTTTTCCTTTCTATCGGCTTGATCAAATTTCTTTCTTTTTCCTCAGAAATCTTACAAAATTTACCATCTGATTGAAACTCCAAACACCACAAACTAGACTAATAATAAAGTTGAATCACCTCCTTCATTTGTGATGCAACATAATTTTTACATATGAAACTTCCCACATATGTTGCTGCATAAGAGGCACATAATCTATAGGCTCTGATACCATAGATTCTTCTGAAAAGGAGATATAAACCTGTAATCAACCAAACCATAAACTGCCAAATCCAAAACATTAAGACAGTCGAACTAGAATCACGTTTCAATTTGTAGTAGATCTGATTTTATTTGCTCATAATTCAAGATCAGAAAGAGGCATTGCCTTAAACCTCAATTAGCGACCTCTCATTAGTCACCAACGACAGGGCCACATAGAGCTATGGTGGAATTTTTTTGTGTAGTGTGGTGTGTACCTGTTTGCAGTGTTCCTATTGCTTTATGTGGTGGATGTTGGAAGAACAATTGTATAGGATGGCAGATAACTGCAGAGATCCTCTAATTGAGGTGATCCTCTGATTGTCGTACTTCATTGGAAGATGATCAGTTAGTGAATACATTCATTGGCAATAGTGATCACGTGCAGCAAGATCTAGACAACAAGATCCAGACAGTAGTATGCAACATGATATGATTTTCTTTTCAGTGATTCCTGGTTGTCTGAAAAAATGGAATTTCACATTGTGGGGGGGGAATAATAACCAATGTTCCATTCCCATTCTATGCCAAAATGGCTAAAGTCAAGGGAAACTTCCAGTGGTAGTGGTAGTTTTCTATGTTGTTCAAGATTGAGTGGCAACGATCGATAACACTTGACTACAATTAAAAACATTGTGTTCTTATGGAATGTAGTGTGAAGCATTTTCTAGTATGGGTTTTCAAATTTGTGATATGTATGTTGATTCCTATTTAACTTCTCTAATGTACAAGCATAGTGGTGAACAAAAGCACCAAAGTAAGTCAGTTCATGGATCTTGAAAGGGTTTGTGGGAGGATCCAAACAACCACACGAAGTGGACAGTTGATGGGTTCCTATCACGTCAAGGTTTGTCATAATCCTATTTAAAACCATGGAAGGAAAGAGCCTTTCTTTTGGATCAAGTTCATGAATCACATAGTTGGACAGGCCACAGGGCTGAGCATACTGCAGAGGAGTGTGTAAATGTTGTTCTACCATGTTCGCACTAAGGGGGGGTGTTAGGAATTAATGTTAGTGCTCACATGTAATAATGTGTGAGTGAGTTGTAGTAGTAACAACTCGCATAATTATTGTGGGTGTTAGGAATATTATGTTTGTTAGTATGTCATGTGAGTATTATGAGTTGTTAAAACAACTTGTATATTTAGGATTTGTTATAGAGGTTCCCTATAATATAGGATTTAGGAATCCTATATATGTAATAACTTATTGGATGAAAAGATAGTGGACGTAGAGTATTATGTGTGTCTTGAATTTTCTACTAATTTCCTATAGAATATAAGTGCTCAAAACGGATTCTAAAAGGAATTTGGTTAAGATGAAGACTAGATATATTGAATGAAAATATTCACTCTTTCATATCATCCACAACATAATAGGATGATCACAATGCACACCCACAACGAATAATTTAAATAATGATCATGGATGGGAAAGATTCCACTTTGAAAGTAATGGAACCAAAAATATACTATTGGAGACAATACGAAATATAATGGGAAGTTAGGAGAGAACGAAAGGGTAGGAAAAAACATCAAGGATTAGGGGTTGGCCATTTTGCAAGACCCAAACTATTGGATGAGGTGTCAGGGGTTGATAAATGGACAAGTTGGTAGGGGAAAGTATGAAAGATCAACATGAAGAAGGGAAGAGTAAATTTGGAAGAATCATACTTAGGAAGGGAAAACACATGGTAGATGGAAATAGGGAAGACACAAGTACAAACTTAGATTGATTGGAAATGAGACATGAAATGCATGTAAATGAAGTAATAGGGATCTAATAGATTTGTATTATAGGTCTTAATAAAGGAGATCTAATAGCTTTGTGTGTCATTCCCCTCTTCTTATTTATCAATAATTTGTATTATTTAAACCAATCTTATCATTGTGTGTACATGTATTGCTCAATCTCTACCTTTAGCTAAACAATGTAAGTGTGATAGTTTAGGGCAACTTTGAATAAGAAAAGGTATAGTATACTTATTTTTCTTGCTCTTGAATTGTATATCAACCTTTTTCCATAGGTGAATCCAAGAAGACACGCCTTTAATTTTATTAGCATGAGCATGAACCACCTAGAAAATATTGTACAAATCATAAATAATCAGTAAATATTGTTTATATTATGTTAGTTTTTGTGATAGGGAGCTTACCCTTGTAATTTAAAGAATAGTTTTACAATACACAATGTTCTATTTTGTGTTGCATTAGAAGGTGAAAATTAAAACACTAATAGGTAGCAATGAATGAAAATAGAAGTGAGGGTCATGAAAGTTGAGATGAAGAGAGGAAAGAGAAATAGTCATCATAAGAGGAAAATATCTAAAAAGGATAAGTTGGAAATGGTGTGGATGAGAATGAGATGAATGTTAAAAATAAATGTTATGAAAAATAGTGTGGTCGATGATTTTTAGATTCAAAAAAATAGAGTAAGATAGGGAAAGTGTCCTAGGATTGTAGGAAAAGTGAAGGAGAAAATTGATTGTGAAAGAAAAATGGAAAAGAGGCGAAAAGAAAATGGAATGGGAATAAGGCCCTTATTTATTTTGGAGCAAAATGTTAGAATAAGATGGTGTAGGAGTTTTGGTTTCACCAAATTAAAGATAGAAGAAAAGGTATTTCTAGGTGTATTATTCAAGAAATATGTTTTTTACTATGTATTTACTAAGCAAAAAATCATAAATAATTGAAATAAGATAATGAAACATTTTCTAGTATATCCTTTCCTAATAAATATAAGAGAACGTAAATTATTATTTAAAATTAAAATGTTCTAGAAAAGAACAACAAAAATGGAACATATGCACTTATAATCTAGAAAATATAGTTCACAACAAATGAGCCAAGGAGGCCTAGAACTTGTTCTAGTGAAAATTTGAGCATGAAAAGAGGAAGGTTAATTCCAATCAATCTAGTTATGTTGGGGGCACAATTGCTTATGGGGAGTGTTGCAACAATGTTAGGGGATGGGGATGCTAGTGTCTAGGTCTTTGGAACCTCTACAACTTATAGAACTTGTACATCTTCAATTTTTGACCTTGTTTCCACTTGCAAATTGATCATGTATAGTCTAAAATATGGAAATACAATAGCTAAATGTAGGGGACAAGGGGAGAAAGGTGTTTTTTGAAGGATATTTCCTTAGTTATTACCCTATATGATATATGATATATGGAAAATTTGGGTGTGTGAAAACCTAGTGATGAAAAGTGAGTGATGTGTGCAAATATTTTTGTTCACAATAAAAAACCCAGGGGTTGAATATAAACAAAAATGGTGTGTGTATGTATGGGAGACAAAAAGGATATGAGGATAAAAAAAATAAGATACAAGCAATTCGAAAAGGTTGTGAAAAGATTTGCACATTTGTAGGAAAGACTATGGAAAGGGTTTGGGGGATGTTTTCAAGAGAGGAGACAGAACTACGGTTCGATGAATTCCAACGAGAGAAGTGAGATGGTGGGACTATGAGAGAATGAAGAGGAAAGAATATTAGAAAAGAATAATGGTTGAAACACTATGGTAGAGTACAAAACTTTTAGTCTTCAAATTTGTAGCCTATTGTTTTGATCTCTCTTAGGGAATTTCTTTAGTTCATCTATTTTATTCTCATCCAAGTTCTTCTAACCTAGAAAATATGAACCAAAAGTATGTGTATACTAATTTTTCAAGTAGATGATCATTGAGAACAAAGTAAGGATTAGTGTGCAAATGAGTAAGCAACTTTAATTTTTTAGTTTGAATACAAACACTAACATCGAGGTAGTGTAGATGTCCTTTAAGACTCAAGAGTCCAAACTTTCACAATTAGCATATGAGGTGTGTCTAAGGGTTAAAGTACTTGCATCATCTTTCTTTGATTAGGGAAGAGGCCAAATTCAAGTGAGATGGTATTAAAAACACACCAAGGAATTGGACACCAAAATGATTGTAGACAGATAAGAGGGAGATTACAAAGTGACAATAAAAGTGAATTGAAGGGTTTGCAACATAGAGATCAAGGTTGGATGTAGTGTTGAGAGTAGAGTTGGGCCTAGCATTAGAAGATAAGAGAGTGAGCTTGAAGTTTGAGGCATGAATTAGTGAAATTTTGTAACAAATAGAGGTGTTATATAAGCTCTTCATGCATTAAAGCAACAAGAGGAATGAAAGGGAAAGGAATCAAGGCTCTTCCCTTCATTCAACTAGTATAGGGTGGAGTAATGGATATATTTAACCCTTATGTAGAGGTAAGAAAGATCATATATGGATATAGTTAACATGGTATAGTAATTGAAAAGATAATATGATTTATAATGACTCTGTGGAGTTTTTTCAATAAAGAGCATCTTGTAAATCCTCATTCTTTGGATGGTATTTTTGTTAATGTGTGTTCTATTTTATTTAGTCGTCTCATTGAATTTGATTTTTAGTTACACTTTGTTACCTTGATGAATATAATGTATCCTTTGTGGAGAGGCAAGAAATATAGTAGAAGGATTCGGTATACATGTGTACCAACCAAAAAACAAAAAAATAAGATTTATAGTAGGCTCTAATGGAGTCTTTTCTAATAAAAATAATATTTTATTGTTGGATAATGCCAAGATCAAAGAGCATGAAATGGCCTTCCACAAGTGAACAAAATATGAGCACAGTAGTATGTCTATCAATATACAAATGAAGAGTGTGTAATACAATAAGAAAATTTGCATGGCAAGGTAGATGAGGTGAGAAGGTAGGAGACAATGACTAACTACCCCTCCAAATGTGCAACACTTGTGATCTCATTTGACAAGTGTGTAAGTGGAAAGTATGCATGCAATAGGTGACTCAAGCGACGAGGACACATGCCTCAATGTTATGAATTGAGACAAAATTCTAAAAGTCCTAAGTAAACTTAAGCTAGGTGTGAATAGGTCTATCCTAGAAAGGTGATTAGATAACTAGGTGAATAATGAATCTATTTACACTAACACCCCCCTTAAGTGTAGCTTAGTGAGTAATGTATGCACTAATGGTGAGTTTCAGCTACTAGACGATGTTAGGTACTCATGTACAAATTTCTCACAAAGTGGAGTAAAGGAGAAAAACCTAATGGGAAATAAAAATACCCTCTCCAAAAGAGAAATGATGCAATGTAATGAAGTGTACAAGTGAAGAAGATAAGTGATGGATGGGGGAATCATGATGGCCCCCCAAGGACTACTTCTAGCACAAATTACAATGGATGTTCCCCCCATAGGCTAGAAAATAGAGAAGGTCTATGTGACCCCCCATAAAATGTGAAATAATGAACTCCATGTGAGGAAATGCTTTCTCCCAAAGTTGGTAGGAGAAGAGAAACCATGTATTCTCCCCTCAAAATGATGACTATAGTGTTGGTTGATGCTCAACACTAGATGTTGAAGATGATCCACAATTTTTGAACAACATTTCTCCCCTTGAGAAGAAACAACACTACAAATTTGTGCAAGATGACTTCCCATTTCTAATAGGAATATGTAGGAAGTGAGATGAATATCTCTGAATTTTGCACATGATTCAAAGACTGAAATAATGTCAATAATGCCTTCAAAATATTCCCAAATATCTCCAATCCAATGTTGACAGGTGATGAATGTTGATAAGATGGATTGGGTACCATATAAGATTCAGGAATAGGGACTATGGATGTATGGCGACAAATGGACCGATGAGAATCTAGTACTGTTGCAGATAATGCCAACATAGATGATGACTGAGTTGGATAGGTCAACTCATGAATATTTGCACAATCTGTCATGATAGAAGTTTGTGTAGGTGAGGCAAGCGAAATATCCAAAGATGGCAATGATTATGCAACTTCATCAAAGCTAATATCGAATAGAAGACGAATGTCCTCAATAGTGTCTTCAAAATTTGCAGGGTGGGATTCTACAAATAGATATGTGATGTCTAGTGGATATGAATCTTTATCCTAATGTGGTAGATTTGGAAAGACAATAACAATGTCTTGATGCAAAGAATCAATGGAACTCATGGATGAGTCAATATTGGATTTATATGTAACAACAGGTAAATGAGAGATGAGTATGGGGTTGCAGCTAAGATTGAAAAAATTGACACTTTATGCCAAAAAACTTAGGTCATAGAAAATTTTCCAATTGTGCAAGGACAACAAGTATGATGTGGACTGTCTTATGCAAATGCAATGGAATTATGCACCAAGATTTTCTCCAAAATATATTCCCACAAAATCCATACCTTTGAAAAATTGTTGTTTTCTAAAGAGTAGGAATGACACAAGAAAGTCCAATTAGGGCCAAAACAAGTCAAAACACCAAGTGAAAAAACCTACAAACAAGCCAAAATAGGCCAAAAAATTCTTACAAATACATCAAATAGGCCAAAATAGTAGATGGGAAAAGGGCATACAGGGGTCACTTTGGTGCAAGAAGGAACTTTCTCTCATGGCTCTAATACCATGTTGGAGAATGCCAAGATCAAAGAGCATGAAACAACCTTCCACAAGTGAACAAAATATGAGCACAATAGTATGTTTATCAATATATAAATGAAGAGTGTGTAATATAATAAAAAACCTTGCATATATAGGCAAGGTAAATGATGTGAGAAGGAAGGAGACAATGATTAACTACCCCTCCAAATGTGCACCTCTTGTGAGCTCACTTGAAAATTTTGTGAGCAAGTAGCAAGTATGCATGCAATAGGTGTCTCAAGTGATGAAGACACATGTCTCAATGCTATAAAGTGAGAAAAAAATCCTAAAATTCCTAAGTAAACTTAAGCTAGGTGTGAATAGGTCAATCCTAGAAAGGTGATTAGCTAACTACGTGAAATAATAGCTCTATTTACACTAACATTTATTCCTCCCTCATTGGATGGTAAGGTTGTTAATGTATTTTTTTATTTCCCCAATCATCATCCCATTAAAGTTGCTTTTGAGTTTGATTATATTTTATTTAAAGCTAAGATTTATTTAAAGGTGTTTATAAATAGAGTATGTCTCACTTAAAAAGAGGTTAACTATCTAGAGGGTATGTAATCTTTGTTTAGGGTGTACAAAGTCAAGCATATAGATATGGGTTTTTTTCTAGAATTGTCTAAGAAGTTTATGTGAACTTACATCAAAGCTAAGGAAATGATTGAGAAAAACTATTTTAGAATGGTTCAAGAGAAACTTGTTAACTTAGAGTGACTACAAAATGATCCATCTTCCTCTAATCTACAAGAATATTATTGGTATTTGTAAAACATTAATTAAGAGACCACTAGTTTTATGTTGCTTAGCAATATAGGCAAGGTCCACATTGATATAAATTAAGGAAAGAAACAAGGGCACAAGTTCTTTAAAATCTTAAAATCCAAACAAGTGAGAATGGTGCACTCCTTTGATGTTGAACATGTGAGAATATTAAATCTTTCTAAAATTCCTAAGGATTTCTTTTTATTCTATGAGAGGTTGTTTTCTATTCAAGCATCCAATGTAGAGAATATTAGACCTTTTTTTGCTAAGAGTGACCCAAAAACTTCCTTCTAACTAAGCTTCTTTCCTAAAGAGTGAGTGGGTTGTACATAAATTCTATTGTATGTCAACTCTCTCAAAGATGAGAAATCATGTGGTTTAGATTTTTTCAACAAAATTTAACAAGGTTTCTCAAAATTGAATTGTCCTAGTTCTATACAAGGAATATTTTAGGATTAGGTCATTTTGGTTGTGATATCAACATAAGATTCATTATGTTAATGCTAAAAATAGGAGACAAATTCCTTGTTAAGACTTGGAGACATACTACTCTCCCAAAAGTCATAAGATTCTTGACAAAGTGTTAGCTAACAAAGTCCTTTCTAGGTTGTTATCTAAGACCCAAATTACATTTATTAAAGGTATTTATATCATAGATAATTCACTATCTATTTGGGAGGGCTTGTATTGGGCTAAAAATATTAGTCAGTAACCTTGTATGGTTGTGTCGATTTACATCAAAACATCCTATGATTGAGTTGAGTGGAATTTTATTGAACTTATGATTAAGAATTTAGTGTTAGTTGGAAAATCTATTAGAATGGTCATAGTCCTTTTCAAATATATATACTCAAGTAAAATTTTATCTTAAACTCATTGAGTGTACTTTTCAAAGATCCATTGGAAAAGGGTGCCTCACCTGGTCCTCTATTTGATATTGTTGTAAAAGTTTCATTTTTTTGTTAGAGGTCAATGCTCTTGGTCCCCATATTGGAGGGTTTTCCCTTCCCGATAATGACTCACTAGAAGTCCACCTTGTAGGTGATACATCATCAATGGGATAAATTTTTAACATTAAGTACTTGGGAAACAATAGGTTCAATATGAGGTTTGGGTGGTGGTACCCATAGAGATAACTAGGATAGGTAAGCAAGTACAAGATGTTCATTTTATTAACATCTTAGAGATTTTTAGACAAGTGCAATGGATGAATGGAAGAAGTGAGCAATCAATTAGAGAGAAATAATTGGCAATGATTGTCTTGCAATGACACATGGTCATTTGTGGAAAGACTATGGGGTCTAAATCCTCTTTCAAGTCCTCCTAGCTCCTTGAAGAAATTTTCTATAGTAGTTCTTGGGATCATAGGAATCTATTATATGTCTTTTGTGGAGAATGTAAAAGAAAATGTGTAATGCATAGTTGAGGCATGACAAGATATCATTAACCAATAAGATAAGATAGAAGCTTTAATTAACTAAAGGGTGATTTGACCAAGATTGATGTCAATGGAAAAATATAAGAGGAAATAACACTGGAAAGGTAAATCCAACAAGGTTTCCCCCTTGCCCCGACTCTTTTCGTAATTGCTTCTGATGCACTCTCTTACCTGCTAAAAGATAACTCTTACTCCCCCAAAATCATAGGGATCAGATTGCCTGATAACAATGACCTCACTAACATGTAGTTCGCCGATGATACTTCATTCTTTGTGGAAATGGAGCAGAGGAACTTGGAATCTCTAATGGTGAAACTTGAGTTGTTTTTCCAGGCATCTGGTGCCAAACTTTCCAAAGCTAAATCCATCTTCCTAGGCTGGAAAGAGAATCCACCGGATTGGTTGTACAAGTTTGGTTTCCAATAGGGAGGCCTCAACAAGCTGGTCAAATATTTGGGGATCCCTTTTGCTGTCAATCCCAATCTCAAAGAGATGTGGAATTGGATCGAAGATAAAATTGATAGGAAACTAGAAATTTGGAATAGGCGGTATCTCTCTCTCGTAGGGAGAATCCAATTTTTTTAGAAAATCCTTGCTTCATACAGTATTTATTTTGCCTCTATGTGGTTTTTTTGTAGCTACAAAATAAACGAAATCCAAAAAAAGATAAGGGAGTTCTTATGGTCTAATGGAAAGGGTAAAAGGAAAAGACACTCAGTGAAGTGGGATTGGTGTTACCTCAATAAGCACTAAGGGGGTATTGGGTTGAAAGACTTAAAAGTACAAGGAATAGCACTTGCTACTAAATGGATCCTAAAGTCTTTGAGTTGCAATGAGCCCTAGAAGGTTCTCGTGAGAAGCAACATTCAAAAGGCAGTCCTAAAGAAAGCCAAATCTTGGAAACTCCTTCCCCTAAGTGATATCCTCCTAGGAAAAAATCCCATGGTCCCTATAGGATCATCAGTATTCAAGAGGATTTGGAGAGCATGGGAACTAAGAAAGCAAAAAGTAAAGCTAAAAAACTGTAACATAATCTTGAAAAATAATTAGAATTGCCATTCCTCTTGTTTTGTGTGGTGTGGTCTCAAGCATAATAACAAGGCTCTTGCGTTGCTTCAAGGGTGTTATGCAAAAGCTTGGAATGCTAAAGGTATCGGAACCTTTGGGGATATATTCTTCAATGGCATTTTAAAAACTCGGATGAGTTGTGTTTGGAGTTCAACATACCACGATCCAATTATAGAACCTTCTCCACGATTTGGGAAGCCTGCAATGGTGCAATCCTACTGATGGCTATGAATGAAGTAGTTGACATTGCCAAGGATATCACTTGGCATGATGGTACCATCGTTGGTAATGTGAAAGCCAAAACAATCTACA
Source organism: Sequoia sempervirens (assembly GCA_007258455.2). Taxonomy (NCBI): domain Eukaryota; kingdom Viridiplantae; phylum Streptophyta; class Pinopsida; order Cupressales; family Cupressaceae; genus Sequoia; species Sequoia sempervirens. Next base: position 6,777 of record VDFB02267494.1, on the reverse strand, counting down.
ATGACCTCACAAATAACACCACTGTTTTGGACCATATTAATTCTTGTTGGGGTGTTTCCTTGGACATTAAGAACTAGAAAAGTATCTTATCCTTTATCTGGCATAGTTCCATGGAGCCCAAAAAGGCTTGTTTCAGATGGCCTGTTCTTTTGCAAAAGATTTCATTTAAAAATAACACCATTGATGTTGAAATTTACAGCATTTGCAAGGTTCCAGAATCAGTCAAGCATATCCTACTTGATTGTTTTTATGCTCAAGAAATATGGAGGCTATTTTGGTAAAATTTAAATATTTGGAATGAAAATGGTAAAATTCAATGGAAAAAAGTGTTGTTTTTGGATTTAACATAAAGGAGAGGTAAAAAATTATTAAAACAAGAAGTACAAAGCAAGGGCATTGCATAGCCCTATCAAACTCCACCAAATGATCCAACTGTTGAAACAGATTAGGGGGTAACTGACCCTGGTCCGCCAAATTCCAATCATGAATATGATTAGAAGCCCATTAGCCAAATAATCATCGACAACATTCCATTCTCTAGGAATATGAATGAAAGTAACAAACTCCAAAGAAGCACAGAGGTTGAGAATCTAATCAACAATCAAATCCAAATGCCAGCTAACATCCTCTAAATGCCACCTATTCAACAAGTTCACCACAACCTGGGAATCAAACTCACATATGATCCTTTGCCACCCCAATTGACTTCCACGCTCCACAACTAATAAAATGGCATGAGCCTCCATTAAATTATTAGTATGAAGACCCTTATAAACAGAGAAGATAAATTGAACATCTCCAGAGTTATCCCAACCAACACCACCAATTCCGGCATGACTAGGGTTTCCTCAAGAAGAGCCATCTGTGTTGATTTTTAAGACTCCCTGAGGTGGAGGAGACCATCTCCCTTCCCTATTCACCTTCGGGGTAGGATGTCGACATCTATTGCGCATGAGTTGTCATTGCAGAGGAGGAAGATGAAGACGATTACAACAACCAACATCACAAGGATCCATTGATGCAGTCAAATCACACTTAGCCGCAACAGTCTCTCCCAAAGAATGCAAAATTTTCCACCACAAGCAAGAGGCTACCCACATCACATCTTGAAAAATCCAACGATTCCTCTCCAACCAAAGGTTCCATATAATAAAGGATGGGCCAAGAGCCCAAGCAGCTTACTAACAAAATAATGTGGCACACAAGGAAAGCGAGAAATGAAAAAAAAATTAAGGGGACAAAAAGGGAACTTACTGAGTTTCATAAAAAACTCACACTCCTTAATATTTCCTTGCAGGTCTTGATGAACATTGAGATCTCTTTGGTCAAGTTTTTGCGCCTTATAAGAGAAGGGACAGTGACTCTCAACAGGGAAGAGGTGAGATGTGGCCAAGCTCACCAGCTAATTGGTGAAGAAGTTGAACTGTTTCGTAGAGCCCTTGATGAGCTTCAAAGAGAATTCAATGAAGTGAGCAGCCAAGATAGAACCCAATAAGATGCTCTAGCAGATCTACCACAGGAGGATGAGTAGGTAGGCACATTCTTTGAAGAAGTTCTCTCAAATTTTCCACAAGAGGAGGATGGGCAAGAGGAAATGATCATTAGCTCTACCGATCAAGGTGCCTAAGTCTTGATGATGAAACCCATCTATGTACACCTATTTTTTGTATATTTTTTGTACATATTTTGTCAATCCTACTCTACATATTAGTTGTGTTGTAATTGCAATGTACAGAAAAGCTCATGATAAATGAGAGTCAACTAAAGCAGATAGTAGTCATGTAACTGTTGCCCTATAGAAACTTAGTCTGCATAAACTGATTATCAATATGTAATGATGTGCACTCTATACTTAATACAAAAAAAAATCTTCAATTAAGAAACACGCCAACTTTACAATCATATGTTATTGGCAACATGTTAGTGCATCATTATGTTTTATGCATTACTTTCTTATCTTAGCTTTATCATAGATATTTTAACTACAATTTCTCATTTTTCTAGAGAAGCCATAGAGGGAGTAGTGGCACTTCCACTAGACAAGCTAGGAAATTGCTTAAATTAGGTATAAGATATAGGTCTCTTATTATACAACATCAACTATATAGGTAGGGTCCACAAGGCAAGAGTTAGGTTTTGGAAGAATTTAATGAGATTGCTTAGCTAGGTCTTTACTTGGGTAGGTGTCATCTTGTTAGAGGAATCTTCTATCTTTAGCAAGTATTTTTTACTAAGACTCCTCACTTCAAGGCTCACTTGGAAGTGGTTATTGTTGGTTAGGACTCCTCACTTGTGACATATTCTATATATGCACACATATTACTCACACTTGGGCATATTTTGTAAATTGAACACTCTCTTGATTATCATGCAGGCTATCTTGAACCCTTTGTATCCCTTGCATATCTTGGATCCATATCTATTGCATTTTATTTGCATCTTCTATTAGGAATAACATATTATATTACATTTTATAATCCTCTTATTGTCTTTGTGCATTTGCTAGGTCCTCTCCTATGCTTGTTGTTTTGCATTCTCAGAAAATCTTATATGGTGTCAAAGATACCTCTATATATTCAATAATCTTACATGGTCTTAGAGCCTTGAACTGGTTTAGAGCCTATCTATTTCTATTTAGGACCAAGAGTTTTATCTTGTGATATGGTTGGCTAGTTTACTTTTGGTGCTTACTAGATCAGAATGGAACTTAAAAACCCTAGAAACAACTATCAATTTGTCAAAAATTGACTATGTTCTCAAAACTAGGAAAATCTCTTCCGTGCCTATCGTATAGATGCAACAATACTATACAATCATACTAGAATGGTGTCACTATAGTGTAAGTGGCATCAAATAAGAGATAATCTCAACTTTTGTTAAGAAACATGAGGATTTTTGTATTGTGAAGACTTTTGTTGCAGATTATTGAAGGGCATGCATACCCTTCTCACACCATATGAGGTACCGACCTAGGCATCATAGGTGTACCCCTATAACTAGTGTATTTGAGGGTACTTTGTTGTCGTTGATGACTCCATGGAGGCACCTTTAACAAGGTGGAAGCCTTTGTTTTACCTACCCGTAGCCTTTGTTGCCACCATGACTACCATTATTGGTCAATGGCATGTTTATTGTTGCCTAATAGGCATTAACATTTAACAAGGGTTTTAACTCTTACCACCAATGTCTGACTCTCTCAATCTAGTGACCAATTTTTTAAAAAACCCAACTGCTAGGCTAAACCACTACCGACCATATAGAGCAGCTTCCTATGTATGGTGGTGATGATTTTTTGGCTTTTGGAGCTAGTTTTAAGCTAACTCCAAGCGGTTTTGGAATATACTCAGAATGTCTTGACGATGAAACAATTTCCAGGGATCGAGCATTTTGGATAGTCAACCAACAATTTTCGTCACCAATGACAGAAATATTCACCAAAATATTCAAATAGCAGCTCTTGGCTTTTCCTCATGGCAATCCATGGTTCCACCAGCTATTAGAACGAAACCACCATGTCAACACTACATGTCATGCACAATCAAAATGTCCATACAATCCACGTCAGTGGTTGTGCATCTAGTCAACAATCAGACTTGCCATTCGGCATGCTAACATTAGCATGACATAATGCTAACATCAACATCCTCCTTTTTGTGGGGAACCCCTCTTCATTTGTATTTTTGTTTTGATAAGTGTACTTTGGAGGGCGATTTCTCAGTTGTACTTTTAACCAAAAAAAAAAGATTTTTTTTTTGCCACGTGTTGGTGATCTTAGTTTTTCCTTTCGATGCCCTTTTTTTTTTTAAATTTGAGTTGTGTTAGAACCTCATAACTTTCACATACTTAATTTCTATACATTTCTTAAATGGAGTATTATAGTACGTGCACTATTTATAAAGTGTTATAATTTTTTTTAACTCAGGGGTCTCTCTCTTGGTCATTTGTTTGATTGATTTGAGAATGCAGCATTGTTCATTATGGATTTTGGTTATATGTTTCATCATCCTCTTGTTGAATTTCACAAAAATATAATTTGGAGTGGTGAGAAGGGATCTCGACACATCTTGCATGGAAATAAATTTTATCCTATCCTTATAGATTTATTCCTAAACCTGGTGATCATGAGAAGGAAAATTGGACGTATAAGAGAAATGTCCTTAAGATAATTAACATGAGATGTGATCTTGATGAGATTGACATTGACTGTCCTAATTTTGTTTGCCCTCTAGTCATCTGGAACAACATCTAGAAAGATTATGAAGATTTTGATGATCCTCCAATCCATGATGATGCCTTCTTGGACCATCTCACAACCATGGATGCTCTTGATTTGTCTCCTACTTCTACAAAGACTTTGATGATTCTTCAACTTCATCGATTCCTATTGCAAATTCATGAATCCATTGATTGGACTTTGAATCACCATTTTGAGGTTGAGGATTATTCTACTCCTCTTGCACCTACTACTTTGACAAAGACCTTGACTTCTTCAAATGCTTCTTTAGATTCTCTTCAGAATGTTCATGTTTGTCTACTTGATCATTGGGGTGTCTACCTATTGCACATTTATCATTGTTTGCAAAATATCATATCGAGGATCTTGATGACACCACATGTTTCTTCTCCTTATGACAATTGATGACACCATTAAGGAGATTTGTCTTCTACTTAATTATAGTACTTGTGGAGTTGCATCTCCTTATCTAAATGTAATCAAGTTACATTGTTCTATCTCCACCTCTACATGCTTCTATAAGTGATACATCTTACAATTCATTAATATAATTATTCAACTTCGTCACCATTGACACCTTCTGCAAGAATACCCGATTCTTATTGGTTCAAATCTCATATATATGTTGAGAGCCATTCTTATGTCTTTTGCACCTAAATTTTATTCGACCTTTGATTTGACTAATCAGCACTTCTCACAATTCAATATCAGCTAGGAAAAGTTTGAGCAATTTTCAAAGGCATCACCACCATTATCATTGGCACATATTCTATTTTAGTTTCCACATAATTTTGAGATGTCGTCTTCTTCAATTAAACATGGGACCCCTAATAAGATCTTGATACCTATCAACACCAACATTGAGAAACAAGAGCATATTTTGAATTTCTACATCATGTTATCTCTCTTGATTATGTTAATGTTTTAGCAGCTTCAGTGGTTCCTTCCAGCTCAGCCCTATTAAGAGATCATAAATTAAATGATAGTCGTTGGCTATTTAATTTATATTCGTGTTATCTTCATCTTATGGTATGGCCGACATGAGAAGATGCGAATTTATCTTTTATTAGAAGACAATAAATACTTGTTTATTAGAGTCGACTTCATTCTTCTTGGGATACGATTTTAAAGGTGGCCGACCTCTTGTGAAGAGGTGTGAATATTCATTCAGGCCAATATATGTTCAAAGAGCCTCGATCAAATAAAGGACACAAGTTATTTGTTGAGGCCGACTTTCATTAAAGAAGAGTTGAGATTGCTTGGAGCCGACATCATATCTTAGAGTCACGATTTTTGAATAGAGGCCGACATGAAGTATTTGGAGGGATGTCTCTCCAATTCATTTGTATATATACACCTTGATTTGTCCATTGTAATCGATTATTCAATTCAGTTCGGTTATTCACACAAGTTCAATTTGATCAAGTGCGAATATAGTATATGATCAAGTGTGAACATATCATACAGGGCGAACATCAAGAAAGTGCAAATATCTTATTAGAAGACTGCGAATCATAGCGAACTCTGTTAAGAGCGAATTCTGTCAAGTGCACATCAAGGGCGAAGTTACAATACAGTGCGAACTACATTCGGTGTAAACATATGCAGTACGAATAGTTCATACAGTGCAAGTATCATACTAGTGCAGATTCATTCATAACAGGTTGAGAATCATTAGATACTGCGAATACTGCCAGGTGTGATCTCTATAGATTTGTATTTAGTAATTATCAGGTGCAAATTGTCAGGTTGTTATCTATTCTTATATATAGCCAAGTGTTGCATATTGTTCTTGTGTTAGACCTCATTGTAAAGTGAATTGTTGTCACTAATGTTATAAATATAAGAGAGATCTTTGTTGCTAGGTTTTTCTCCCTCAAGAGGGTTTTCCTAGGGTTTCTGCTATGTTATTTTGTCTGATTTCAAATTATTTTTTGTGCATTTAATATGTTCACATAAATTTAACATGGTATCAGAGCAGGTTTGAGGATCATGATCAAATTTCTGCTAATCAGCATATCTTTTGTTGCTCACTTCTATACTGTCAGTCAAGATGGTGAATGGCTTGAAGGTTGAAGATAGACTCGAAGGTGCATCTAATTTCACTTCATGGAGATTTGGGATCATGCTCACCTTGCGTGAAAATGATTTGGGTGACTTTGTGGAGCCTAGCATTTATGAACCTGAGGAGGCAAAAGAAAAGGAGTGGCTGAAGAAAGACATCAAAGCAATGAAGATTTTGGTTGACTCTGTCAAGGATCATATTGTTCCTATCATTTCTAAGCTGAAGACAGCGAGAGATATGCTCAAGACCTTGGAAGAGATGTACGAAGTCAACAATACCAGCCGAGCCCTTGCACTAAAGCATCAATTGCATCATGTGAAGATGTCAAAGGGAGAGTCTGTTACTGCATACTTCATGAGGATTTCAAATTTGCGAGACCAACTCTCAACAATTGGGAATATAGTTGATGATAAGGATTTAACCATGCTCGCCCTCAATGGGTTGCCTTTGTCTTGGGAATCCTTCATTCAAGGAATCA
>VDFB02267493.1:0-13331 GCA_007258455.2 Sequoia sempervirens | reverse complement strand
ATGATTCCAAGTACCCACTAGTTGTGTATAATTCTGAAATGGAATAAAGAATTCCAGCACTAAAATATGGTTGCAAAGATTGATTGTTTTAAGACTAATTTTTGGATAATCATAAGCTTTCACAGTATACATAAATACATATATATACAAATTTCAAAATAATCCCAAGGTTCCACATACTAGATATGATTCCAAGTATCTACAGTTTCATTCTAAATTGAAATTCTATGGGGACTATTGCAGATCGCTTTTATTCTATAGACTCTATATTCAACCCCCATTTTTATGATATGCTCGAACTGAAATGAAGATAAAGAGGACAATATGAAAGCCTACCTGTGGCGCTAGTTCCAGGAGGAGATCCAGGGTGGATGATATGCTCAGGACGACACTCCTCTTTCCTTCAACTGAACGCCCCTCTGGAGTTTCTCACAAAACGTAGAATTTTTGAGTGTCCTCCAACATAAGCCTGTCCACTCATTTTATAGCTATAATGCATTAAATTTTTTTGCAAACTGTAGAATGCGGGTAGCTCTGAAATTTATTTGGGGCGGTTGGAGTATAACCCATGTGAATAACATGGATGTACTGAGGTGATTGAATTCGGCGTTGGACGGCTAGGCTTGGCGTGCTAGCACATGTTAAATTCTTCTTCATGCGTAGTAGCTCAGAGTAGGTGGATTTTTTTTTACTTTAGAAACTTTTGAGCTTTAAGTTTGATAGGTTTTCAATTTAATTACAAGTGTCTCATGATCTGATTGAAAATGACTTGGGAGGCATGGGTGAAAGTGTCTAATTCACGAATATCACTACCATTACTTGCTCAATTGATTATCGAGTTAGTTGTTATTTGATTTAATTTTTAAATTGATGATATTAGTTTACTGAAACTTAAATTTTGATATGCATGAATAGGTTAAATAGTAACAATAATTTAGAATTAAAAAAAAGAGGTCGTGACATCCTCCCCCCCTTAATTGTGCATTGTCTCGATGCACTAGTTCAATAAGTTTCACGATAGAAATGAGATAGTATCCAAAAGTATTTTGAAACAAGGAAAACAAATATAGTATCTAGATAGTGGTTAAAACAAGAATGGGAAATATTGTTGCAAATCAATTGTATCTTCCCAAGTAGCATTGTCTTCATCATATTGATCCCACTGTACTTTGCTTTGATCAACCATCTTGTTGTGTAATTGGTACTGGCACCTCTCCAAGATTTGATATGGCTCTATTGTTATTTTCCTGAGCTCTTGGACCTATAATGCATTCCAATTCAAAACATGTTTCTCATTAGGTACATACTTCTTAAGAAGAGATATATGGAAAACATCATGGATATGACTCAGTTGGGGAGGTAGGGCCAATTTGTAGGCAACCGGGTTTATCTTTTCTATAATTTCGAAGGGTCCCACATAACGTGGTGCCAACTTTGCCTTCTTACCAAAACTTATAGAGCTTTAATATGGCATGACCCTTAAGAAACTTTTTCACCTACTGCGAATTCCCTTTGTGTTCTTTTCCTATCCGCATAACTCTTTTGTCTGTCTGTTGCTTCCCTTAACCTCTGTCTAATTGACCTGATTTGATTTTCCATTTCCTTCAACATATCTGGTCCAATTACCACTCTATCCTCAAGATTATCCCAACTCAAAGGTGTGCGACAGGCTCTTCCATATAGAGCTTCAAATGGAGCCATCCCTAGGGAGACTTGAAAAGAGTTATTGTATGCAAACTCTACTAGTGGAAGATATTCTTCCCACTTAGATTGTTGGTCCATACAATACATACGTAGAAGGTCTTCCACAATTTGATTTGTCCTTTCAGTTTGGCCATCTGTTTCAGGGTGATATGTTGTACTAAAATTTAATTGTGTCCCCAAAGCTAATTGAAGAGTTGTCCAAAACCTTGAAGTGAACCTAGCATCCCTATTGGATATGATCTTTTATGGAATTCCATGCAACCTAAAAATTTCTTTTATAAAACGTTTAGCCAAAATTGGAGCATCATCTGTTAAATTACCTGCTATGAAGTGAGCAACCTTGGTAAGTTTGTCAATTACCACCATTATTGTGTTATGCCTATAAGGCGTCGTAGGCAATCCTTGTATAAAATCCATACTAATGACTTGCCACTTATGATGCGGTATATCATGGGGGTATAATAATCCCGCAGGATGGCTATGCTCTGCCTTCACCCTCTGACATTCAAGACATTTAGCTACATAGAGTACTATGTCATTCTTCATTCCTTGCCAAAAATATAGTTTCTTAAGGTCTGAATAGAGTTTGTTTGCCCCAGGGTGTACTGAATAAGGGGTATTGTGGGCTTCACTTAAAACCAACTCTCTTAACTCTTTACAGTTTGGAACATATATCCTATTGTTGTATCGAAGCATCTTGTCACCATCTAGATTATACCCCTTTATACTAGGATTAGCTGGATCATTTTCTAAGGTCGATTTGACCTGTTTATACCATGAATCTTCTTTTTGTTCATTTAGAACTTTTTCCCTAAAAGTAGTTTTGAATATTGCAATATTCATCAAGTGCCTTCTTCTGCTTAGTGCATCTGCAACCCTATTTTCTTTTCCCTTAATATATTCTATCTCAAAATCGTATTCGCTTAGAAATTCTAACCATCTTCTTTGTCTAGCGTTCAAGTGAGGTTGTGTGAAGATGTACTTGAGTCCTTGATGGTCAGTTTTTAACTCAAATGGTTTTCCTAAGAGAAAATGTCTCCATTTTTGAAGAGCATGTACAATTGCTGCAAGTTCCAAATCGTGAGGTGCATAGTTTACTTCATGATTTTTCAATTTCCTTGATTCATATGCTACCACACCTTCATCTTGAATGAGTACCCCACCTAGACCTTCAATGGAAGCATCTGTCACAACTATGAAGTGTCCATTTGGTTCTGGAACCTTTAAGATAGGTGCAGTGGTTAATTTTTCCTTCAAATTTTGAAATGCCTTATCACACTGTTCAGTCCACAAGAATTTATTACCCTTTCTTTGTAATGAAGTGATTGGATTTTCAATTTTTGAGAATCCTTCTATGAATCTCCTATAATATCCTGCAAGTCCCATAAAACTTCTTACCTCAAACACATTTTTGGGAATTGGCCATTCTTCTATGGCTTTTATCTTATCTAGATCTACTGCAATTCCCTCTTCTAAAATGATGTGGCCTAAGTAATGTATTTTCTTTTTAAAGAATGCACATTTTGATAGTTTCCCATATAGCTTATGTTTCCTCAACCTTTGCAAAATTAGTTGAAGATGTGCTAGGTGCTCCTCCTCATTTTTGGAATAAATCAAGATATCATCTAGGAAGACCAAGACAAATTTATCCAGGTAATCATGGAACACACTGTTCATCAAGTTCATAAAGGCAGCTGAAGCATTAGTCACACCAAAAGGTAAAACTGTAAACTCATAATGCCCATAAGAATCTAAGATTTATAAGGACTACAATTATAACAATATTTAAAGAATAACATTCGCTCACGATATTTCAGTAAATCAACAAGCATTGTTCAATAAATTGCAAATACATCTTTAGAATAATTTATTGCTAATAAAGAAACGTTCCATCTTAACCATTGAATAAATAAGCTAACTAGACAATAACCATTCATAGAAAGTATTTTCATGCAACACAATAAATGAGTTTCTAAGTTTAGCTACATTTGATATTCCTCTTTTTCCTTGGTGGCTCCTTTATTCTTATCTTTCAACCGTTTTATGTGTGAATGCAAGAACTTCAATATCTATTTCCAAAACATAGGAAGAGGTCTCTCTTTTGAGAGAGATCTTATATACATACATTCTAACACATTTGGAAATACAAGGAAAGGGCTTATATATTGCTTTTGGGGAATAGTTATCAAGATTTAGTAGCTAGTGTATCTAAATTTTGGAACCATGAACATCCATTTTGTTAAGATTATAACATAAATTTTTCTCTTAACAACCTTTCATTAAGACAACTTTTGAAAAAGCTTCATAATCTAGGTTGAATTGGAAATTTGTATAAAAGCCTTTTAAATTATCCTAAGTTTCAGAATGTATTAATTTTAAGGGACTTATGCACAAATAAGATTCTTGAATGCATAGTGCATGTCTAAGTAATCATTGTTTTAATCAAGACTACTAGTAGAAAATTCATATCATTACCATGTATCTTTGATTTGTGTTACATTACTCTCCTTTCAAGACTTAGGAGTACTTATTACAACTATCTACAACCAATTGAGCTTATGAAATTAAAAGCTATAAGGAATGGAAGTATTTTATTTATTCACTAGGAAAGGTGATTTAATATAAATTTAATGAAATATCCCACAAAATATATAATGATCTAGATGTTAACCAAATCAATAATATGTTTTAAAGGAAATTTATGGATCTTTCAATGTTCACTGGGTTTTTTTTTTTTATCAACAAAAAAATTAGAGTAGAACTATATTGGAATTTAAAACATATATGAATTCAATGGATTTTTATTTTTTTTTGATATACAATTAAATCATTAAATATTTAGCTACTCCACAGTCTCCATAAAATCTTAATTATCATTAATAAGATATTGATATTACAGAGTTATACTTTCTAATCTCTAAGAATCATCCTTCCAATGTTGTGAAATAGTATGAATATAAGTTACTTTGTAATATTTCAATATGTTGAATTCTCAATTATAACACTTATTAGATCTATCTCCTGATTCTATACTTGATAATATTATGACTTTCATTTCTACAAAATCATTATTGTTGTACAGATAAAAGAACACTCACAATAATTAACAATTTTGACTTGTTATGTAAAATTAACAATTAATATATACATAAGATCATTAAAAGAGTGTTTGCGTCTACACTGAACATGTACACATTGCCCTACTAATTGAAGCGCCTATTTTTTGAATAGAAAATAGCTAATCCGGAGAGGGCAGAGTGTGTGAGGTTTTATAGACTGCACCATGACTATTGAAGGCGTTGAGTTTTCCTAAGGTTGTTGATTCCATAGAACACCCTGTGGAGGGTCATTCTAAATTATTTTCCAATCATGTGAACAGGGATAGTGAGGATACCTTTTGTACTGGGTTGAGACTAAATGCTTCATCCAAATCTAAGGTATTATAGACCCCTCCATGATTGCAGTTACTATTTAATGATTCCAAGTACCCACTAGTTGTGTATAATTCTGAAATGGAATAAAGAATTCCAGCACTAAAATATGGTTGCAGAGATTGATGGTTTTAAGACTAATTTTTGGATAATCACAAGTTTTCACAGTATACATATATATATATATATATATATATATATATATATATATATATATATATATATATATAGATATATATATATATATACATATATATATATATATATCAAAATACTTCTAAGGTTCCACATACTAGATATGACTGCAAGTATCTACAGTTTCATTCTAAATTGAATTCTATGGGGCTATTTCAGATCGCTTTTACTCTATAGACTCTATATCCAACCCCCATTTTATGAAATGCTCAAACTGTAATGAAGATAAAGAGGACAATATGAAAGCCTACCTGTGGCGCTAGTTCCAGGGGGAGATCCAAGGTGGATGATATGCTCAGGCGGACACTCCTCTTTTCTACAATTGAATGCCCCTCTGGTGTTTCTCACAAAACGTAGAATTTTTGAGTGATCTGAAACATAAGCCCATCCACTCATTTTATAGATATAATGCATTAATTTTTTTGTAAACTGTAGAATGCGGGTAGCTCTGAAATTTATTGGGGGCGGTTGGAATATAACCCATGTGAATAACATGGATGGACTGAGGTGATTGAATTCGGCGCTGGACGGCTAGGGTTGACGTGCTAGCACATGTTAAATTCTTCTTCATGCGTAGCAGTTCAGAGTAGGTGGATTTTTTTTTACTTTAGAAACTTCTAAGCTTTAAGTTTGATAGGTTTTCAATTTAATTACAAGTGTCTCATGATCTGATTGAAAATGACTTGGGAGGCATGGGTGAAAGGTCTAATTCACAAATATCACTACAATTACTTGCTCAATTGATTGTCGAGTTAGTTGTTATTTGATTTAATTTTTAAATTGATGATATTAGTTTACTAAAACTTAAATTTTGATATGCATGAATAGGATAGAAATTTCAAATAGTAACAATAATTTAGAATTAAAAAAGAGGTCGTGACACTAATCTATTGAATGAGATGTTGGACAGGAAAAATCATTCTAAGGATCCTACAGGATTGGGATATGAGGTTGGACAAAGCTCTGTACAAGAATCTAAACATAAGACTGTTTGCTACTGCAGATGGAAAGAGGTTTATAGTCAAGCAAACACCAAGAATGAAGGTTGATCTTGGTCACCATATTGTTGCACCGAAGGATAACACTGCTGGTAGAAGACAACTTATAGGCATTCATAGAGAAAGGATAAATGTTTTCAGATCTTCATATCCTTGGCATGATCGGTCATTTAGGTACAATCATTATTTTCAAGGATATTGTTATGCTTGTAATGACTTTAATCATAAGGCAACTAATTGCATAAGATGGTCAAATAAGAATCATTCTTATGTCTCTAGAAATGAGAATGTGGTGTGTTACAATTGTAACAATTTTTTTCATTTAAGAAGAGATTGTCGAATGAATACAAGTGATAATTATGTAGGGAACAATATTGGAAATGTCTATGGGAAGTCTTTTGTTCCTCAGAACAATCATAAGATCATTTGTTTCAGATGTAATAATGTTGAGCATAAAGTACAGTAGTGCATATTTAATAGAAAGATAAGCACTTTAAACAAACAAATGAAAAAGTTTACATTGGTGTGGAAAAGAAAGAGTAAACAAGATGACAAGAAGAGCAATCAAGATGAATTTGTGAAAACTCCTTGTACACTCCTTGCACATGTGATGCCATCCAGGTCCTGATAAGAAGCAAAGACTCAAGGGGAGTCTATTATGGTAACATCTTTTACCCCTATGAAGTCAAGAATGATCTATGGCAACATGCATCTGCTATTGGTGGTATAAGAAGTAAAGAAAAGTTTGTAAATGTCAATTTTTCATTTTGTTTTATTCTGATTGAATTGGTTATGAAGGTATGCATATGATATTGGAGGTATATGTTGCTGAAAATTTCAAAAGAAGTAAATAGCCAACTTGTTAACTAAGAGGTCTCAAATTTTGACCGTTTTGGATATAACAGAGATCATCATGATTATTGTACTGTGCATAACAGATTTGTTGTTACAGGTTGTTAAGGATTATGTGCTAATTTGATGGAGCCTTTCATTTCCTATCATTCAGGCAACAGGAAGGATTAAGCTAATGAATATTCTTGTATCATGATCTTCTAAAGTTGTTCTCACCATCTTTTATGTGTTTCCACTAACACATTCATTGCAGGAATTCAAGTTTGAAAGTACAATGACAGTTCTTTGGCGAGTTTGATGCTTTGATGGCTCAATTCATAAGGTGCATATGATCATGAGACAAAAGTACTAGACATGTGCATATTGGTGTTTGGTGAAGTAGGTTGACATGAGGCTCTTTTTGCAGTCCTTTGTCTACATATAAGAGATGTTTGAGTTGCTTATCTTTGATGACTCGAAATCATTCATTAATATTGGTATTGGTGTATTTTGGTTTAACTATTCAGGAGTTGCAAATATCATATGTAGTTTAGGGTCATGCATATTTGACATCTACATAGGATGTTGAAATCAGGTTAAATTTGTCTTTGTTCCTGACATACCAGTGCATCTTATGAAAAACTTGATGATAGGTTGTCTGAATTTCTTCTTGACCACATTTTAAGGCTTACTATTTCTATGTTAAGATTGTTATTGATCAAAATTTGAATACATCTTGATAATTCATTGTCACTAAGAAGAATTGGTTGAGTATCAGAGATAAATGTTTGTCATTGGTTTGCACTCATGCTCTTGGAAGATTGTAGATTCATGTTTGAATTTAAGTGTTCTCATTCAAAGAGAACATTTTAGAGGTGTTATGAATCAAGGTTGTTTTCGAGGAGATGAAGATTCATAAAGATAATCTTGAAAATGGTATAAACAGTTGTGAGGAGAATTTATACAAATGCAAAGCAGCATCAGATGATAAAGATTCTAGAGGACAGTGAAGTCTGCTGACAAGACAAAGATAGTTGTCAGGATTATTGATGATTTATGACAGTCATATGATCTAGTGATGGTGCAATCTTTATGGGTGAATGATTGTTTGAGCAGAGAATTTCTCTTTGCATTGTTTTTTAGTAATCAAGGTGTGAGCTATATGTTTTATGGATTTGATGTCTTGAAGTGAGTTTTATATCTGAAACAGTGTGGAGACTATAAAATATTTGTGCATCTATGATCTTGAACATTTCACAAGTTGTTGTAACAGTGATGGACTCTTACGAAGGGAAAAACATGTGTTCAAGACTGCCATGTGGTTTCTATGTCATTGTTTTACAATGTGAGCATTTGTTTCTCTTAATAGTTTGTATCTTGTACACACGGTATCTTGAACTGAGAATGATGGACATGGTCACAGTGAACAAACAAGGACTATGAGGTCTTGAAAGCAAGCATATCATAACAAGTAGTGGTGGTACAGGGCATTTGTTTGAGTGATATCAATTAAATCTTTCTTGGAACATAAGACATCTAAGCACTGTGATTTCTTGATGTGCATACCATTCTATCTCTATTGTTCTTATTTTAGAATGTCTTAACTCTCACTAAATACATAATACATCAAGCTTCAATACAGGGGTGTTTGACAAATACCATTGTTTGGATAGACCATGATACATCTATAAATGTTGTTGATTCTAGAATTTTATTTTATTTTGTAGTCATCTAATTAATAGGTTTTTGAATGACAGTGACTCTTCTTTGACAAAGCCTCTACTTAATAACAGTGATATTGATATTCAAAAGTTTGTGATACAGGTCATCTATGCTAGTTTGGAGTCATGTGTTCATGATAGAAGTTGCAAGGGGTTGTAGACTTAATAATGTGATTGGTGACAAAACATTGCACTCTTAGGATAGTGATCATGTTGTGTTTTTGTATCCTAATATTGTTGTAGTTGCAAGTATCCTAGTAAATATATGAAGAAGAAGGTGACAGTGTGTTTTTACAAGGTACTGTTGCAAGGTGGAGTTTGAATTTGGTATGGCCATGATAGACATGTATGTAAGAGCAGAAGTTTTTTTGTGAGACTATAATTGTGATTTATCTGTGACAATGTTATAATATCCTTGGTTCAGATATTTGTTTCATGTTTGATATGTGTTGGATTCTTGGTATCTTCCTTGAAGCATGGTAAACCTATTAGAACAATAATGTGCCTATAAAATGTATTGATGCCTCTTTCCTTGGTCATGAGTGGAATAGATTGCAGGAGTCCTCAGTCACATGAGACAATGATTCATATTAGCATCTTGACACCAATTTTGAAATTGTT
Source organism: Sequoia sempervirens (assembly GCA_007258455.2). Lineage (NCBI taxonomy): Eukaryota > Viridiplantae > Streptophyta > Pinopsida > Cupressales > Cupressaceae > Sequoia > Sequoia sempervirens. The sequence continues at coordinate 3,830 of VDFB02267493.1, read as the reverse complement.
ATTAACAGGGGGAGTAGCATTAGTGACGATCCTATGTTGTCAAGATAATGATCAACTTGTTTATGATTATGAATCTCTTTCTAAGTCAAAACACTTGTTGCTTGGTTGATATTACCTGACTAGTCAAATGCAGATAGCAACCTAAGTCAATTGTTAATATTAAATGGTTTGTGCATACATGACAGGGGAGATTTCTTAGACAGTTGATTCCTTTGTCATCTGATGTCAAAGGGGGAGAGAGAGAATGGAGTATTGTAGTTTTTCCATCAATGACAAAGGGGGAGTTTGTTGGTATAGTTTGTCATTGATGTCAAAGGTGAGGTACATGAAGTCAAATATGGATGCAAGGTTTCAAAGTGAGGTACATGAAGTCAAATATGGATGCAAGGTTTCAAGGTGATTGGTATGTTGGTATCATAGGTATATGGTTGTTGGTGATTGACATGATATACATGATATGTGGCACACATGTGACATACATATACTGGCAGATACATTTGAGATGATTTCCTTTGTTTGCATTCCCAGGTTGGTCAAGTTGACCTACATACATTGGTGTTTGTGCATTCTCATATGAGCAGCAAGTCTATGTTTAATGTGAGTCTCCATGTGGCTTATATGTATATTTTCCATCATTTATAAAGTGATAACAGCTCTCAATCAGATGTTGATGAAGACCTACAGCATGGACATATCCTAAGGCATAACAGATATTTGCTTCTCAGTTTGGTTATTAAGGTGGTTTTCTCCATTCCAATCCTTTTGTTGATATTGGTGTTTGGCTTACAATGTTATAAGGTTACTTACAGAACATATACTATGGTCTTAGTTTTTTTGTGCTTACATTGTGATGAGAATTCAGGTTAAAATTTAAAAGGTCTATTGACCTTATCATTTGCATCTCATTTTTTTTTAAGGCTTTGAAAATCGTATCCTTAGTATTACTTGTATTAAGGCATTATTGTCACTTACACCACATATGATGACAGACACTTAAAGTGACATAAGGTTTTTATTGGAAAAACAAAAATTAAAAAGAGTCCTTGGCGGGCATGCTAAACCATGAGGCATAAAGGTTAACTTAAGCCCGAGGCTATCGGGCATACTAAAGGGTAATAGCTTATTTTCAAAGTTTTTGAGAAATGCATTTGTGGTTTCGTTATTTCAAAGCCCACATTAGGGCACGAGAGGCAGAGGCTCACATGGAAAACGCCAGGGTTTGCTATGATGTTTGATAAAATCAGGTTGAATGTTGTCGACAATTTGGAATGATGATGATGTCAGCAGCTTGAAGTGACAAAGCTCGAATACAGTGGAAGTTGGCTTCTACTAGCTGGACAATTATCAGGTTTTTAAGGATTACTTTTCAGTTGGTTTTTCACCGACTCAGGTATTTGCAAAATTCTCTGATTACAGGCCACATTTTGTTAAGGAAAGGATTAGTTTAAAAAAAAGGCATGAAAGAGTTGTTTTGCATATCATCTTTTAGTTATAGCAGGATTATTGCAACTAATTTTATAAACAAATTCTTTGTGTTCAAAATGGTGTTGTTAAGGATCTTTATGGGGCTTAACCTGTGTTGGTTATGATATAAACCCTTTTAGGGTTTCTAGATTTTTTTAGCAGGGATTAGTAATAGACTCTTTAGTTAATTCATTTAGGGTTTCTACAACCCTAATCTGGATGGTTTTGGTTTTATAGTTTTAAAAACTCCATTTGAAGGCAGTGGCTATAAAAGATAACTATTAGTTTTTCTATTGGGTTACTCTCGAGAAGAATGAAAAGAGATTTCATGACTATTCTTTAAAGACTTTGTGCAGAGGTTGTTTCATATTAAAAAATTGATTATCATTCTAGAAGATGTTGTCACTTTCATACAACATTCTTCAATGTGCTTATTGAAAATATATATATAGTCTTCTATTGAGATTCTAGGACTGCAAATTACACTTCTAGGGTTCTAATAGAATACTGTAATTGTTTTTCCATTGTAAAGGAGTTGATGCTCCTATATCTTATTAAGTTGGTGCTCCTGAACTTTTTGGAGTTGGTGCTCCTGAACTTTGTAGAGTTGGTGCTCTAAGTGAATAAAGAGAAAGATTTTTCAAGTGGTTTTTATTCCCCAAAAGGGTTTTCCACTTGGGACATATAATATGTTATGTGATGAGTCTTTGTGTGATTTTTTTTCATGTCTGTGATTTTCATAAGTTATCAGATGCATTAATGTCTATTATCAGTTCTTATTTCTGCATTGTTAATGTATTGTGTTGTTACAAGTACTTTCACAGTCATACGTTGCAAACTAGTTTAAAAGTTTTGTTTAACCAAACATGTTTCGCATGTTGTGATGAAAAGCATTTAGTCTATTACATCACATGTTCATTCATTGATTCATAGTTCAAGGTTGTTATGTTTCAATCTGTCATAATGTACTAAAGCTCTTTGTAGTTTCAATGCTTATCATATGTCATTCAGTTGCACAGTTGTTGCAGTGTCTCATAAAGCTACATTGAAATTTGGTGGTCTTAAAGTGATTCAATGATGTTGGTCTTCATGTACGTCTTATGAGATGCACTTGTTTTTTCATCATGCTTTGATTGTTAAACAATGTTTGTCACATCTTTGCCAAGTGCAAGACATCTCACATAGGTTATATTGGCATAAGTTGTCTAAATGGACTAAGTTAATGTTGTCATATCTTTGTTTACCTCTTTTCATGAATGTTATCAAAGTGATTACTCTGCTCTGTTATCAATAGAAAGGATATCTGAACTAAAAGTCTTTGTCAAAATTTAAAAAGGTTTGAATTTTAGGTCTGTCTATCAGACACTAATTCACCCCCCCCCCCCTCTCAATGTCTGTCCATACTCCAACACCCACCACAATCTACCCATGGAGCAAATAAATCTTACAATGTTGACAACTCAAACCCTATCTATTCACCACTTGAAACATGTGGTTGATACTTTCTTTCTCAAACATCAACTCCCAAAAAGAGTGGTCATAGAAAACATGTTTATTTCTTACCATATATTCTTGTATTTATGTGGGATATAAAGGCGTTGATGCCTTGTGTAGTGTCACGAATTCTTATAAGCTTTGGCAAGCCCTTTGTGTTCATCTTCTTACATACGGTTTTGAACTCAAGCATGCCTTTACATCCTTTTTCATGGATTTTTCGTTTTCTTTTCAATTGGATTGAACTAGCTCATCAGATTGTTTGAAAATGGGATTGAAATGAGAGTTTCAAATTAGACTAAAAAAATTTGCAAATATTTTTATTTATTTGTTTGTTTGATAATAGAAATTAGTCATAGTTATGAATGGAAATTTTAAAAAATGAAGCACATAAATGTTATTGTGAATTTATTTTCTTTTAACAAAAATTTTTTGTAGCGCTTTGATACCTATGCCAACATAGGAAATGGATAATGAATGAATTTAAAAATGGCCAAGTCAAATCTATTGGGAAAATGTGTCTCAACCTTGCAATTGCAATAAGTTTTACTATTGATAGGTGAATGCAAGGGGTGCAAAGGGGTACCCCCTATGGGGTTTGGGTGTCATCCCCCCAGTGAGGGGTCCTGGGGTTACATGCCCTAGTGGGGGGTCCGGGGTCTATGTGCCCCAACGGGGGTTTGGGGGTAGTACCCCCGAAAGCCACATTTTATGTATATTTTATTATTGTAAATATGGATCATTCATCGTTAATTTTGAGATCTGACAGTAGATATTTTGTTGGCTTATCTTGCCCTAGAAGGTAACCCTATTTTATGAGGGTGTTGTATTACGATTGTGTATTGTGATGTATTCTAAGAGTATGATAGCGG